>JAODAL010008336.1:0-118402 GCA_025379985.1 Phyllomedusa bahiana | reverse complement strand
TTTGGGGGCTCCCCGTGGAGTTGTTTCTTGGTTCCCACCAGTGCAGTTAATTCTTGGGGCCAACCAGTGGAGTTGACAGCACATACTGCACATGCCTCTAGCATGCTGTCTCCTTGCTTTTTCCCTATCGCCTGATGCTTCAGGGGATCCCTGGGGGTTCACCATTTCCCTGGTGGGCCAATCTAAGCCTGGTTGAGACCCTTTCCCTGCAGGGCCCAATGTTTCTAAATTACACGATATGTCGGCTCATTTTCTTGCTGCAGTGGCTGTTTCCAATCACAGAGGGTCTAAGTAATGAACTGATTGTTTGGGAACATTTCAAAGCCAAAAAATGTCATAAAGACTTTCATTCATCAGCGCAGATCGAAATTTCTGTAGGCAACCAACCACATAACAAATCACTTGTGATGTATGCACTGCAGGGAGTACATGCCCGGCCTCTAGAGGGCACTCACAGTGTTTGACCAACGGTATAACAAATGACTTGTGATGTGTGCACTGCAGTGGTACATGCCCGGCCTCTAGGAGGCACTCACAGTGTTTGACCAACGGTATAATAAATGACTTGTGATGTGTGCACTGCAGGGAGTACATGCCCGGCCTCTAGAGGGCACTCACAACCATATGACAAATCACTTGTGATGTGTGCACTGCAGCAGGTACATGCCCAGCCTCTAGGGGGCACTCACAGTGTTTGACCAACCCTATAACAATTAATGTGATGTGTGCTCTGAAGGGGGTACATGCCCGGCCTCTAGAGGGCACTCACAGTGTTTGACCAAACCATATAACAAATCAATTGTGTTGTGTGCAATGAAGTGGGTACATGCCCGGCACATAGGGGGCACCCACAGTGATTGACCAACCCTATAACAAATTAATGTGATGTGTGCACTGCAGCGGGTACATGCCCGGCCTCTAGAGGGCACTCACAGTGTTGTACCAACCGTATAACAAATTACTTGTGATGTGTGCACTGCAGCGGGTACATGCCCGACCTCTAGGGGGCACCCACAGTGATTGACCAACCCTATAACAAGTTACTTGTGATGTATGTACTGCAGCGGGTACATGCCCGGCCTCTAGGGGGCACCCACAGTGTTTGACCAACCCTATAACAAATCACTTGTGATGTGTGCACTGCGAGGCTTACATGTCCGGCCTCTAGGGGGCACCCACAGTGTTTGACCAACCCTATTACAACTTACTTGTTATGTGTGCACTGCAGGGGGTACATGCCCGGCCTCTAGAGGGCACCCACAGTGTTTGACCAACCCTATAACAAATTACTTGTGATGTGTGCACTGCAGGGGGTACATGTCCGGCCTCTAGGGGGCACTCACAGTGTTTGACCAACCATATAACAAATTACTTGTGAGGTGTGCACTGCAGCAGGTAAATGCCCGGCCTCTAGAGGGCACTCGCAGTGTTTGACCAAGTCTATAACAAATCACTTGTGACGTATGCACTGCAGCGGGTACATGCCCGGCCTCTAGAGGGCACCCAGAGTGATTGACCAACCCTATAACAAATTACTTGTGACGTATGCACTGCAGCGGGTACATGCCCGGCCTCTAGAGGGCACTCGCAGTGTTTGACCAAGTCTATAACAAATTACTTGTGATGTGTGCACTGCAGGGGGTACATGCCCGACCTCTAGAGGGCACTCACAACCATATAACAAATTACTTGTGATGTGTGCACTGCGAGGCTTACATGTCCGGCCTCTAGGGGGCACTCGCAGTGTTTGACCAACCATATAACAAATCACTTGTGATGTGTGCACTGCAGGGGTACATGCCCGACCTCTAGAGGGCACTCGCAGTGTTTGACCAAGTCTATAACAAATCACTTGTGACGTATGCACTGTAGCGGGTACATGCCCGGCCGCTAGAGGGCACTCACAGTGTATGATCATGGTCTGGGGGGGTTCCTTGATGTAATTTCGTTGTGTAGGGGATTTGGCTTAGGAACCCTTGGAGACCTGACCCTGGGACACTTCATAAATCCAATTGCGCGCTCTTGAATCGTTTCGGGATTCCTGCCCCCGGCGATTCCTCCATCGCACTCGTTCTATAGATGGATTTCTATTGCAAATTGACTCTGAAATGAACTTTGCGCGGTGGAGTGGGGGGGGGGGGGAAGCTCCTATGTAAAGCAGTAAGGGCCGTGTGCCCCTCGCCACCACCTGCTGTATGAAAGGAAATGGATTTTGGATTCCAAGAGGCGTTGCAGCTTGTACCAAGTGCATTGTTCTCCCCGCTGCTTCCCCCCGCCATGCTGCGGATTGGTTGAGGCCAGCACTGTGCACTTTGCTGTGTCTCGATGCGAGCCGCTCGCTCTCGGCGCTGCATGTCAGGAGTCGGCGCTTTGTCTGGGGCTTGGATGCAATCGCTCCATGCAGCGCATCAGTGACGGCCGGGCAGGAGGGTGAAGGTCTGCAGCCCGGCCGCCAATCTCTGCAGCCCGGCCACCAATCTCTGCAGCCCGGCCACCAATCTCTGCAGCCCGGCCACCAATCTCTACGCGGTGGGATCGGATTGAGGATCCGGTGCCTTGGGAGCAGCTCTGCAGCACACACAAAGGATGCACTGAGCAGATGTGAATCGCTCTCTGTTCCCAGGAAGGATTAAGGAATGAATGAGAGTCAGAGATCAGTGCAGAGAATGGAGCCGCTCTTCTCCACACAATGAGGTATGTTCCATTAAATTCAGCCCTGTACGCGCAAATACACTGAGGTGCCTTTGATGCTTGATCAGCCCTGTGTGTCCACCTGCACCACACTGCTGCCCTCTGCTGGAGGGGGAGGGAGCGGGGCACCTACAGCTCTGTCCTCCCCCCACAACTTTAGATTGAGTTTTGCATCAGTTGCATGTGAATATGACCCCCCCCCCCCACCACCACCACCACCACCACCACCACCCTCCAAGTCATCCCTCTATTATCAGCAATAATATTTCATCACTTATTATGGGGAAGGCCACCCCTCCACGATTGGCTGATTATGGTCAGTGGCCGGCTCGGGGGGCGATGGGCTCCTGTAGGGATTAGTGCATGGGGGCGGCTTGGTAAGGTTCACACTGGTCTGACACAATCTTATCCAACTGTTCTCGACTTTGTGAGTTCAGTCTGATCCTATTTCTTTTTGCTGTAGGGTCCTCTACCTGCTGTGGGGGGAGTACGTCTAATATTCTGACTCTGCTGCATACATAGATTGAGCCTGAACCCTTCATCTGCAGAGAGGGGCCCCTGGAAAGCTCGGATATTCTGCAGATAGACTAGAGATATTGCTCCAAGACTTTCTGCAGCAGCAGCAGACTTTATTGTCTCAATTTGCAGCCCAGTGACTTCTTCATGGAAGACAATGCTGGGAGGTCGCATTCTGCATGTTACCTATATGTGCGTATCTGCCCCCCGCCAAGTGTGCTGCCTTTGTGGCTGATGTTACAGAGAGTTAGGATGGAGAATTACATGTCGCTGCTGCTGCTGGGAGGATGGAGATGGCTTCCTGTGAGGGCGACAAGGCAGGAGAAGTGATTCTGTGCTAAAACCTCAACGACCGTCCATCTAATGAGGTTTCCACAATGTAATGAGCGACTGCTGAGCCAGGTAAAGAGACCCCCGCAGACCCCACTGGAAGCCGTATGTGATGCCTTCAGGTGGACGTAGTGGTTTAGAGAATACTAGAGAGATGAAGACCCCAGAGCCAGGTAAAGAGATCCCCACAGACCCCACTGGAAGCCGTATGTGATGCCTTCAGGAGGACCTAGTGGCTTAGAGAATACTAGAGAGATGAAGACCCCAGAGCCAGGTCAAGAGACCCCCACAGACCTCACTGGAAGCCGTATGTGATCCCTTCAGGAGGGACTAGTGGCTTAGAGAATACTAGAGAATGAAAAACCCCAGAGCCAGGTAAAGAGACCCCACAGACCCCACTGGAAGCCGTATGTGATGCCTTCAGGAGGACCTAGTGGCTTAGAGAATACTAGAGAAATGAAGACCCCAGAGCCAGGTAAAGAGATCTCCACAGACCTCACTGGAAGCCGTATGTGATGCCTTCAGGAGGACCTAGTGGCTTAGAGAAAAACTAGAAAAGTTTGAAGACCCCAGAGCCAGGTAAAGAGATCTCCACAGACCTCACTGGAAGCCGTATGTGATGCCTTCAGGAGGACCTAGTGGCTTAGAGAATACTAGAGAAATGAAGACCCCAGAGCCAGGTAAAGAGACCCCACAGACCTCACTGGAAGCCGTATGTGATGCCGTCAGGAGGACCTAGTGGCTTAGAGAATACTAGAGAGATGAAGACCCCAGAGCCAGGTAAAGAGACGCCCACAGACCTCACTGGAAGCCGTATGTGATCCCTTCAGGAGGACCTAGTGGCTTAGAGAATACTAGAGAGATGAAGACCCCAGAGCCAGGTAAAGAGACGCCCACAGACCTCACTGGAAGCCGTATGTGATCCCTTCAGGAGGACCTTGCGGCTTCTTGGCTTAGAGAATACTAGAGAGATGAAGTCCCCAGATCAGTGGTCTGCAACGTCGGCTCTCCAGCTGTTGGAAAACTACAACTCCCATCATGCATTTATATAATCTATAACAGTGGGCATGATGGGAGATGTAGTTTCCCAACAGCTGGAGGGCCGACGTTGCAGAACCCTGCCCTAAAGGGAGATGCAAGAGCTGAGGAAGAGGAGGAAGGGAGACGGATTTAGAACAGATTTCCACAAAGTGATACAAAGTGAATTAAATATGACAAAATAGGAAATGAGGCAAATAACTACAGGAGCGACGGGCGAGCGACCACCCGGATTATTAGACTATTAGGCCACCCGGCTGCATTACACATTGAGAAAACTTTGAATAAATTGCAGCCGGATATGTAATAGTAATAATATCCTTTATTTATATAGCGCCAACATATTCCGTAGCACTTTACAATCAGGTCCAGGTTATATAAGACACCATTAGATGGAAAAGCCGGTTAGTGGCTATTTGGACTATTTGCTTCCAGGCCAGTCATGACCCAGATGGGGCGAGCACTGGGACGTTCCCAGGGGCTCTTATTTTCTGCAGGACAATTGCCATGTGTGAGGGTTATCCTGCCGGAAGGGGCTTCTATCCATCAATGAATGTACAGACGTGTGTGTCGTAGATCACAGGACACTTTCATTCTACTCGTCCCCTCAAACCACAGATGTGAGACCCCCGCGGTCCCTGTATAATGAGCGGCGGTTAAATTGTTACATCAAGGACTTGTTACATTGTGACGTTTGCAGAATAGAAACCTATGGATACAAATCTTTGTGTTGTTTATGTCATTGTCAAATGTTGCAGTTGTTGTATCAGATGTTTCTTCCTGATTAAATGTAACAATTAGTTTATTCAATAGATACAATTCTGCCTCCTGTATGCTCCTTTGCTTTCCTATGAACATCCACCTTGCATTGACTGTGTGCTGTACAGTGTTGGCTTGGTCAGTAGAGGTCTGTGTGGTCCGGTCCGGCTCATCGTCTCGCCTTGCAGCCAGCCGTGCTTGGTAATGTGTTAAATGCGCACTATTTATCCTGGGTGTTACTCTGGGGCCCAGTGCGACACCGGCGGCTGCTGCTCCCGGTAATGATCTGGTGATGAGAGCAGCAGTTATATAACACAAGGAGGTGCCGGGCAATGGAATAGGATGGACAGGGACGAGGACTGACCAGGACCAATGTCCTGCATAGCAGGGCCAGGACGACGGGCAGGCGACCACCTAGGGCGCCACTTCATTCCAGTCAGAAAAGGGGGCGCAGGGAGGCACGGAGTGGGCTGGATTTTCCTTTGGGGGGGCTATGTACCTTATTTGCCTAGAGCAGCAGAATATCTTGCTCCAGTCCTGCTGCATAGAAACAGATCCTGGAAGAACTGAGTGAACACAAAGCAGGGACCTTAGAACGATCACCTGCAATTCCCGGCTGAAGGATGTATCCTCGGCTCTTCCCATCTGAAGGTTCATATTTCATCGTCTTGACCTACAGATGGTCTGGAGCAGAACTGGTGGTTTACATTGACCTTCAATGTGGTGACATTATGTCCGCAATCACAGAACATTACATGTCATCAATCACTTCTCTTCTAGTGTCTCTGGGCAGAGAGATGAACTCGGACGCATCCATTTTCTTGATAGTTTGATGTTTCATCCGGTCCATGATGCCTGGGAATTAACTCTTATCAGATTTAGAGAAAGCTGCTAGGGTGTTAAAGGGGACACTTGGCACAGCCTTGGGGAATGATGGACGGGGAAGCAGCAGGTGGCACCTCTCACCCTAATAACCTCGGTGGCAGGTCTGTAACTAGTAGAGATGCATCTACTTGGCCTGGGCATCACCTGCCATAGGACATCTCATCCTAATAACCATTGGTGGCAGGTCTGTAACTCGTAGAGAGGCATCTACTTGGCCTGGGCATCACCTGCCATAGGACATCTCATCCTAATAACCATTGGTGGCAGGTCTGTAACTAGTAGAGATGCATCTACTTGGCCTGGGCATCACCTGCCATAGGACATCTCATCCTAATAACCATTGGTGGCAGGTCTGTAACTAGTAGAGATGCATCTACTTGGCCTGGGCATCACCCACCATAGAGCTCCTCATCCTAATAACCATTGGTGGCAGGTCTGTAACTGGTAGAGATGCATCTACTTGGCCTGGGCATCACCTGCCATAGGACATCTCATCCTAATAACCATTGGTGGCAGGTCTGTAACTAGTAGAGATGCATCTACTTGGCCTGGGCATCACCTGCCATAGGAATTCATCCTAATAACATTGGTGGCAGGTCTGTAACTGGTAGAGATGCATCTACTTGGCCTGGGCATCACCCACCATAGAGCTCCTCATCCTAATAACCTCGGTGGCAGGTCTGTAACTAGTAGAGATGCATCTACTTGGCCTGGGCATCACCTGCCATAGGACATCTCATCCTAATAACCATTGGTGGCAGGTCTGTAACTAGTAGAGATGCATCTACTTGGACTGGGCATCACCTGCCATAGGGCAACTCATCCTAATAACCATTGGTGGCAGGTCTGTAACTAGTAGAGATGCATACTACTTGGTCTGGGCAATCACCACATAGAGACTCTCATCTAATAAACCATTGGTGGCAGGTCTGTAACTAGTAGAGATGCATCATACTTGGGATGGGCATCACCTGCCATAGGACATCTCATCCTAATAACCATTGGTGGCAGGTCTGTAACTAGTAGAGATGCATCTACTTGGCCTGGGCATCACCTGCCATAGGACATCTCATCCTAATAACCATTGGTGGCAGGTCTGTAACTAGTAGAGATGCATATACTTGGGCTGGGCATCACCCACCATAGAGCTCCTCATCCTAATAACCATTGGTGGCAGGTCTGTAACTAGTAGAGATGCATCTACTTGGTCTGGGCATCACCCACCATAGAGCTCCTCATCCTAAAAACCATTGGTGGCAGGTCTGTAACTAGTAGAGATGCATCTACTTGGTCTGGGCATCACCCACCATAGAGTTCCTCATCCTAATAACCATTGGCAGGTCTGTAACTAGTAGAGATGCATCTACTTGGCCTGGACATCACCCACCATAGAGCTCCTCATCCTAATAACCATTGGTGGCAGGTCTGTAACTAGTAGAGATGCATCTACTTGGCCTGGGCATCACCCACCATAGAGCTCCTCATCCTAATAACCATTGGTGGCAGGTCTGTAACTAGTAGAGATACATCTACTTGGTCTGGGCATCACCCACCATAGAGCTCCTCATCCTAATAACCATTGGTGGCAGGTCTGTAACTAATAGAGATACATCTACTTGGCCTGGACATCACCACCCATAGAGCTCCTCATCCTAATAACATTGGTGGCAGGTCTGTAAACTAGTAGAGATCATCTACTTTGCTGGGCATCACACCCACCATAGAGATCTCCTCATCCTAATAACCATTGGTGGCAGGTCTGTAACTGGTAGAGATGCATCTACTTGGCCTGGACATCACCCACCATAGAGCTCCTCATCCTAATAACCATTGGCAGGTCTGTAACTAGTAGAGATACATCTACTTGGCCTGGACATCACCTGGCACAGAACATCTCATCCTAATAACCATTGCAGGTCTGTAACTAGTAGAGATACATCTACTTGGCCTGGACATCACCTGGCACAGAACATCTCATCCTAATAACCATTGGTGGCAGGTCTGTAACTAGTAGAGATACTTCTACTTGGCCTGGGCATCACCCACCATAGAGCTCCTCATCCTAATAACCATTGGTGGCAGGTCTGTAACTAGTAGAGATACATCTACTTGGCCTGGGCATCACCTGGCACAGAACATAATAATTTTATTCGGCTACATACATATTAATATTCTTTAGTTCCAGGTAGGTATCTAAGTCTTTCTTGAAACCCTCACCTGTTCCTGCTGTGACCAGCTCCTCAGGTGGCTATTCCACAGATTCACAGTTCTCATGGTCAAGAACAGTTTTCTCCTCTGGAGATTAAATCCTTTTTTCTCTAGTCGACAGGAATGTCCCCTTGTCTTTTGAGGGGGCTTTACATGAAATAATTTTTCCCCAGACTTTTTGTAGGGACTATTTATATAAATGAATCATGTCCCCCCGGAGCCGTCTTTTCTCAAGACTAAATAAGTTCAATTCTCTACTAAACTCTCCCTATAAACTAGGATAAGATCTCCATTCCCTTACAAGTTTGGTCGCTCGTCTTTGCACTCTCTCTAGCTCCATTATATCTTTTCTATAAACTGGAGCCTAGAGGTCGCACCAATGCTTTATACAGCGGTAGAATTACATCCTTGTCCCGCGAGTCCAGGACTCTTTTAATACACGACAATATCTTACTTGCACTATAGGCAGATTACTGACATTTTGCTGTTCTTTAGTCTATGATCTACAAGTCACCCAGATATTTCTAAAATATCGATTCTCCAAGTTTTTCTAACCCTAGGACATATGATGCCTGCAGATTATTACGCCCAGGACATATGATGCTGCAGATTATTACCCCCAAGTCATATGACGCCTGCAGATTATTACCCCCAGGACATATGATGCTGCAGATTATTACCAGCAGAACATATGATGATGCAGATTATTACTCCCCCCAAGACATATGACGCCTGCAGATTACTCCCCCCAAGACATATGATGCTGCAGATTATTACCACCAGGACATATGACGCTGCAGATTATTACCCCCAGGACATATGATGCCTGCATATTATTACTCCCAGGACATATGATACCTGCAGATTATTACCCCCAGGACATATGATGCTGTAGATTATTACTCCCAGGATTTATGATGCTGCAGATTATTACCCACAGGACATATGATGTCTGCAGATTATTACACCCAGGACATATGAGGCCTGCAGATTATTACTACCAGGACATATGATGCTGCAGAGTATTACCCCAGGACATATGATGCTGCAGATTATTAACCCCAGGACATATGATGCTGCAGATTATTACTCCCAGGACATATGATGCCTGCAGATTATTTCCCCCAGGATATATGATGCTGCAGATTATTATCCCCAGGACATATGATGTCTGCAGATTATTAAACCCAGGACATATGATGTCTGCAGATTATTACACCCAGGACATATGATGCCTGCATATTATTACTCCCAGGACATATGATGCTGCAGATTATTTCCGCCAGGACATATGATGCCTGCAGTTTATTACTCCCAGGACATATGATGCCTGCAGATTATTACTCCCAGGACATATGATGCCTGCAGATTATTACTCCCAGGACATATGATGCCTGCAGATTATTACTCCCAGGACATATGTTGCCTGCAGATTATTACCCCCAGGACATATGATGCTGCAGATTATTACCTACAGGACATATAATGCTGCAGATCTTATTATCCCAGGAATCATTGATGCTGCCAGATTATTACCCAGGATCTATGATGTGAGATTATTACCCGGACATATGATGCTGCAGATTATTACCACCAGGACATATGATGCTGTAGATTATTTCTACCCAGATGCAGAACCTTACATTTATCCACATTGAACCTCTTTTGCCAAGTGGATGCCCAAGCACTCAGTGTGTCCAGGTCTGTTGCACTTTATGAGCATCTTCCATAGATTGCACTACCCTGCATAGCTTGGTGTCATCTGCAAAAATAGAAACCGTGCTATCGATCCCTTCCACTATATCGTTAATAAATACATTAAATAAGAGAGGACCCAATACTGAGCCCTGCGGCCACCACTCACAACCGGGGACCACTCAGAGTAGGAGTCATTTACCACCACTCACAACCGGGGACCACTCAGAGTAGGAGTCATTTACCACCACTCATAACCGGGGACCACTCAGAGGAAGAGTCATTTACCACCACTCATAACCGGGGACCACTCAGAGTAGGAGTCATTTACCACCACTCACAACCGGGGACCACTCAGAGGAGGAGTCATTTACCACCACTCACAACCGGGGACCACTCAGAGTAGGAGTCATTTACCACCACTCATAACCGGGGACCACTCAGAGGAAGAGTCATTTACCACCACTCACAACCGGGGACCACTCAGAGTAGGAGTCATTTACCACCACTCACAACCGGGGACCACTCAGAGGAAGACCCATTTACCAACACTCACAACCAGGGACCACTCAGAGTAGGAGTCATTTACCACCACTCACAACCGGGGACCACACAGAGCAGGAGTCATTTACCACCACTCACAACCGGGGACCACTCAGAGTAAGAACCATTTACCACCACTCACAACCGGGGACCACTCAGAGGAGGAGTCATTTACCACCAATCACAACGGGACATAGAGTAAGAAACCATTTACCACCACTCACAACGGAACCACTCAGTGGAAGAACCATTTACCACCACTCACAACCGGGGACCTCTCAGAGGAGGAGTCATTTACCACCACTCACAACCGGGGACCACTCAGAGTAGGAGTCATTTACCACCACTCACAACCGGGGACCACTCAGAGGAGGAGTCATTTACCACCACTCACAACCGGGGACCACTCAGAGGAAGAGTCATTTACCATCACTCACAACCGGGGAACCATCAGAGTAAGAACCATTTACCACCACTCACAACCGGGGACCACTCAGAGGAGGAGTCATTTACCACCACTCACAACCGGGGACCACTCAGAGGAGGAGTCATTTACCATCACTCACAACCGGGGACCACTCAGAGTAAGAACCATTTACCACCACTCACAACCGGGGACCACTCAGAGTAAGAACCATTTACCATCACTCACAACCGGGGACCACTCAGAGGAGGAGTCATTTACCACCACTCACAACCGGGGACCACTCAGAGTAGGAGTCATTTACCACCACTCATAACCGGGGACCACTCAGAGGAGGAGTCATTTACCACCACTCACAACCGGGGACCACTCAGAGGAGGAGTCATTTACCACCACTCACAACCGGGGACCACTCAGAGTAAGAACCATTTACCACCACTCACAACCGGGGACCACTCAGAGTAAGAACCATTTACAACCACTCACAACCGGGGACCACTCAGAGGAGGACATTTACCATCACTCACAAACCGGGGACCACTCAGAGTAAGAACCATTTACACCACACTCACAACCGGGGACCACTCAGAGTAAGAACCATTTACCACCACTCACAACCGGGGACCACTCAGAGTAAGAACCATTTACCACCACTCACAACCGGGGACCACTCAGAGTAAGAACCATTTACCACCACTCTCTAAGTACGATCCAGGTTTTAATCCAATTACACACTGTTATTTCTAACTCAATGGATCTTAATTTACTCAACAAATGCTTATGCGGGACAGTGTCAAACGACTTGGCAAAGTCTAAAAACACAATAGGCGACAGGTCCCATTAGGGTTGCACCATTTTTCTGTTGTATTTTGCACAAAAAAAACTGTTGCCGCCCTATTCTCTATATAAATGAGCTGTAATACAGAAAAACTTGACACATTAAACGCCAGGCACCACGCATTTGAATGTTTATAAAGTAGATTCATTAAATATGCTACAATGATATGCCATGCACCTACATTATGCTATGTACCCAGAGTAGGCGCATCAATTTTACTATGCAAGGTCCCTTATGAGCCCCTCAAACAGTTTTCCTACAATGTTAAACTTACTGGTCTATAATTACCTGGGCAAAACTTGGAGACATTTTTGAAGATGGGAGCCACATTTGCCTTGCACCAGTCTCCGTGCACTATACCAGTCACCAGAGAATCTCTAAATATCATGTAAAGGGGCAGAGGGGTAACTTAAACCTCCAGGGCCCCAGTGGAAAATACATAAAAGGGCCCCCACCTACCATATGCTATTTATAATATTGGTATTTTTGGTCCATTAAGGCTCCAGGGCACGGTAGCGACCGCTACCTCTGCAACACCAATAACTACACCCCTTCTACAGGGGCACACAGAGCTGAGCTCTTTAAGAACTCTCGAGTGTAAGCCGTCACATTCAGTTTATTTAATGTCTCTTGGACCATTTCTACACTGAGCCAATTAATTATATAATTTAATGGATTAACAGTACTGGCACCGCCTATATCCGCACTGGGACCTCCCCCATCAGCTCTAGCACCACCTACATCCGCACTGGGCCCAACCCCATCAGTTCTAGCATCACCCCCATTAGTACTGACACCACCTACAGCTGAAACCAGCAGTTTCCCTCCCCTATATAAAGCCCCATCTGCAGGTTTCTCCCTCCCTTTATATAAAGCCCCATCTGCAGGTTTTTCCCTCACCTCTATATAAAGTCCCATCTGCAGGTTTCCCTCCCTCTATATAAAGCCCCATCTGCAGGTTTTTCCCTCCCCTCTATAGAAAGCCCCATCTGCAGGTTTTTCTCTCTGACATGAAATCAGAATAAACATTCCCCGTTTTAGGTCAATTAGGAACCAAAATTATTTCTATTCCCCAAATGCAGAATAATGAGAGGGAGAATTTTAAGGCATTTTTATTACTTTCTGTAAAGTCAGAAGTTTCCTCCATCTCATTAGTATTTGGTGGCTTTGCCCTTAAACTGTAGCACTTGGGTCACACGTTCCGGATCCTTCCACAAGTTTCTCACAATAGTTGGTGGGAATTTTGGCCGCTTCCTCCTGACAGAACTGGTGTCACTGAGCCCTGTTTGGGGGTCGTCTTGCTCGCTCCGGCCTTTTCAGCTTTGCCCATACATTTCCAATAGGATGAGATCAGGGCTTTGTGACGGCCGCTCCAGAACATGGACTTGTTCTCCTGAAGCCACTTTGTCACCAGTTTGGCAGCAGCTTCGGGTCATTGTCCATTTGGGAGACCCATTTCCACCCAAGCTGTAACTTCCTGGCTGATGTCTTGAGATGTTGCTTCAGTATTGCTACATAATCTTCTTTCCTCATCTATTTTGTGAAGTGTACCAGTCCCTCCTGCAGCAAAACAACCCCCAAAAATGTGCTGCCCCCCCCGGGTTTTCACTTTTGGGATGGTGTTCTTAGGTTCCCAAGCTTCTCCATTTTTCCCCCAAAAATAACGAGGGCTTTGGCCAAAATTTCATTTTTTAGTTCGTCAGCCCCTCAGGATCTCCAAAAGTAGCTCTTTTTTTCCTGGATTTGGCTTTCTATGTTTCTTTTGGAGTAAGGCTTTTTCCCGGGCAGAGGGGCCTTTCCCCCCATGTTGATACGGACGTTTTACGTGGGAAATGACACATCTTACCAGCTTCTGCCGCATCTTCCCAAAAGGGGTTTTTTGCTTTTGTTTTTGGGGTTGATTGCACATGTCAGACCAAAACACACTTCTCCCTGAACAAAAAAACCCCGCCCCTTTCCTGAGAGTAGTTCCCCCCGCATTGCCATCTTGTTTGTACTTGTGTATATTTTTTTTATAAGATAAACGGGGCCCCCTTCAGGTATCGGGGAATTGCCCCCAAGGAGTCCCGTTGGAAAAACCACAATTTTTTCCTGATATTTGGCGATTTCTTTGACTTTCCCCTGGCTTTCCAAAAACATGAATCATATATGGGCGGTCCGAAAAAGTTTACAGGCGAGCCTCCCCAGTGGGAAAAATTTGACTTTTCAGAAAATAATAAAAATGCCTTAAAAAAAAATTTCCACTCCCCCTGCTCTATAAATGGGGCCACAGATCAGGTAGCATGTCCCACTCCTCCTGCTCTTAACATGGGGCCTGAATCAGATACGTGTCCTCAGCTCCTCCTGCCTATAACATGGGGGGACAGATCAGATAGATGTCCTCGTCCCCCTCCTCTATAACATGGGGGGCCCCGATCAGATAGATGTCCTCAGTCCTCCTGCTCTATAACGGGGCCCCAAAATCAGAAGCTGTCCTCAGCTCCCCCCTCTCTATAACTGGGGCCCCAGATCGATAACGTGTCCTCAGCTCCCCCCTGCTCTATAACTGGCCCACAGATCAATAGCAGTCTCAGCTCCTCCCGCTCTTAACTGGGCCCCCCCCGATCGGAGCGGCCCCTCCTTGTCATAAAATGAGGCCCGCAGATCAATAGCGTGTCCTCGCTCCCCTGCTCTATAAAAAGGGCCCAAGATCAATAGCATGTCCTTGCTCCTCCTGCTCTATAACATGGGGCAGATCAGATTTCGTTCCTCAGCCCTCCTGCTCTATAAAATGGGGGCCACAATCAGATGCATGTCCTCAGTCCTCCCGCTCTATAACATGGGGCCGATCAGATAGCAGTCCTCAGCTCCCCCTGCTCTTTAACTGGGGGGCCCGATCATGCAGTCCCTCAGCTCCCCCTGCTCTAAAACATGGGGCGATCAGATGCAGTCCCCACTCCTCCTGCTTATAAATGGGCCCCAGATAGATACATGTCCCCCAGCTCCTCCTGCTCTATAAATGGCAGATAAAAAAGCTTTTTTATCCCTCCCGCTCTATTAACCCATGGGCCACAGTTTAGATTCATGTCCTCAGCTCCCCCTGTCTATAACATGGGGGCCCCAAAAAAGATAGGTGTCCTCAGCTCTCCTCTCTTAAAATGAGGCCACAGATCAGATGCATGTCCTCAGCTCCTCCTGCTCTATAACATGGGCCAAGATCAGATCATGTCCTCAGTCCTCCTCTCTATAACATGGGACCCCAAAATCAGAACGGTCCCAGCTCCTCCCGCTCTTAACTTGGGGCCACAGATCAATAGTATGTCCTCAGCTCTCCGTCTTTAAAAATGGGGCCAAGACAATAGCTGTCCTTTGCTCCCCCTGCCTAAACGGGGCCCCCAAGATCAGTAGATTCTCCCCTCCTCCGCTCTATAACATGGGGGACAGATCAAAAGCATTTCCCCACTCCTCCTGCTCTTAACAGTGGCCCCAGATCAGAAGATGCCCAGCCCCCCCGCTCTATAACATGGGGATAATAGCAGTCCTCATCCTCCTGCTCTAAACAGGGGCCCGCAGTCAATAGTGTCCTCGCTCCTTCTCTATAACATGGGGCCACAGATCAATAGCATGTCCCCAGCTCCTCCTGCTCTATAACATGGGCCACAGATCAGATAGCGTGTCCTCAGCTCCTCCTCCTCTGTCCCAAATCTTAAATAATCCAGCACTGGGTTTTATGACATATAAAGAATGGGGATACAAAAACCAAAGGAGGAGCCCATGTAGCCTGCCTGGCGCTGTGGATCCTCTATAATAATTATATTAATATAATTGCTCGTCTTGCAATGTCGTTATCCGAGCTGCAATTTTCGCTAAACGTTCTTCATGAGACGAGAAGAAATAGGCGGTTTCCTCAGGACGACAATGTGACCCTTCTGAAGTTGTCATCCTCCTTTAGGGTCTGTTCACACGGCTGATTTTGACGCTATTTTCTCAGTGGTTTTCTGAGCATTTCTGCTCCCAAAATAGCTTAAAAAAAGGCCTCTAAAACGCCCCCGGATCATTTTCATTGATTCCTATGTAGAACAGCGTCGTTGTTGTTCACACAATGAGGATTTTCCATGTGTTTTCCGCACTTCTTTGGTAGCTGTTTTGGGAGCTGAAAAAGAAGCGTCATTTCAATTCTTGAAGCATTTTCAGCTCTGAAAATCCCCATAGGAATCAATGGAAAGATTCAAAACCTCGTCCAAAATCTTGGCGCCTTTTTAGACGCATTTCTCAGTGCGTTTTTGGAGCGGTTTTTGCCCTGGGTATTAATTTGTATGGAAACAGTGTTGAAAACTTCATCCAAAAATGCGTCAAAAACGCGACAAGAAATGCGTCTAAAACCTCTAGTGAAGAAGCGCGTTTCAGGCGAGGGTTTGATGCTGTTTTGATCGCTGAAAAAATCAACGTCCGAACAGCGTCCAAAACAGCCGTGTGTACATATGTTATTTACAGAGAAAGGTCTGCCCCAACCAGGGAGACTAATGAGCCAATGCTCAGATGATAATTAAGGTTCCAACCAACAATTAAGATGCAAAAATACAAATGCGGTGAAAAATATGTGCCCCCTTCCATGTCTCCAGTTCTGTCACTATTGTCGCACTGTATGGTCACTGAGTAACAACGTAACAGGTTTGTTCTATTATTGTAACATTATAGCAGGTTTGTTTTGTTATTACGTCTCCATATTTATCAAACATTTATATAAACTATGAGAAGATGTAACTACCCTCCGGGTTGCAGCACCGAATAGATTGATGACCGACTTTTACCTCTTTCTTGTATCCAATGTGTTGCACCCAACCTTGAGATTGATGGGTATCGCTACAAAGTTTCTACTAAAAGGAAATTCTGGAAGATACAAGAGGAAACATTGTAGTAACGTGTGCGACTGGACAGGATTCCAAAACTCCAGGCTCTTGGATTCTATGACATCACAGGCAGCGCCATTATATCCAACGTGGAGCACACATTGATATTATTGCTGCTGACACTTAGGAAGACGTTTCAGAAAAGAGGCGACACCACGCTAGTTTTAAGGCGCATTAAATGAGTGTATAGTGCACCTGTCACAAATCTGGTGTCTGGTACCTTGCATAGTAAAATTGATGCGCTTAATCAGGGCTTGCTAATTAGGCGCATGTTTTCATTGTGCATTTTTGATTCAACTATTTTAGGTGATTCAAATTTTGGGGTGCCGGGGTGTAAGCGCTTAGTTTTTGGGCATTACTTTCATTTATATAGAGAATGGGGCGTCAACATTTTTTTGGGAATAGCCCAAAAAATGGGCAGCCCTGAGGGATATGTTGCCCTTAGTTTTAAAAGGGAGGCTCCATTTTTTTCCCCCTTTAGACATTTTCTAGGTTCACAGTGGGGGCAGTAATTCGCTCACTTAAACAAATACGGGTCTCTCACTGCTGCCGCGGGCCGTGCCGCAGCGAATAAGGTTTCCTCCTGCCCCCCTGGGTCATGTGACCTGCAGTGAATACGGGGTTTCTCACTGCTCCCCCCTGGGCATGTGACCTGCCTGAATACGGGAAATTCCTCATTTGCTGACTGGGTTCTTTTCCCCCCTGCAGCGAATACGGATTCCTCCTGCTCCCCTGGGTCATGTGCCCTGCAGTAAATAAGGTTTTCCCATGCTCCCCCGGGGGTCATGTGCCCCTGCTCAATACGGATCTCTCACTGTGCCCCTGGGTCATGTGACCTGAGCTGAAAAAGGGATTTCTCCTGTACCACTGGGTATGTGACCTGCAGCAATCAGGTCTCTCAGTGCTCCGGGGTCATGTACCTGCACGAATACAGGTTTTTCTCACTGCTGCCCCTGGATGTGCCCTGCAATGAATACAGGATTTATCACTGCTGCCACGGGTCATGTGACCTGCGCGAATAAGGATTTCTCACTGCTCCCATGGGTCATGTGACCTCAGCTCAAACAGGATTTTCCACTGCCCCCTGGGTCATGTGCCTCAGCTAAACAGATTTCCCATGCGCCAAGGTAAGGACCTGCAGCTCAATAAGGATCTTCACGTGCCCCCGGGGTCATTGACCGCAGCTGAAAAAGATTTCTCGCGTTCCCACGGGTCATGTCCCTGCACTAAAATCCCCGGATTTTTCCCCCCGTGTCCTGGGTCATGGCCAAGGAATACAGGATTTCTCATTTCCCCCCCTGGGTCAGGACTTGCAGCTAAATACAGGAATTACATGCTGCCACGGGTATGGCCCTGCAGTGAATCGGGATTCCTCACGGCCCCTGGGTTGTGCCTGCGCTGAATACAGATTTCTCACTGCTGCCCCGGGTCATGTGACCTCAGCCAATACAGGTTCCCCACTGCTGCCCCTGGGTTTGTGACCTGCAGTGAATACGGATTTCTCGCTGCTACCACTGGGTCAGTGACCTGCAGCTGAATACGGGACTCTCCTGTGCTCCTGGGTCATGGACCTGCAGCGAAAAAGGGATTTCCACTGCTCCCCCGGGGTCATGTGACCTTAGCTGAATACGGGATTTCTCATTTGCTGCCCCGGGTATGTACCTCCCCTGAATAAAAGGTTTTCTCACTGTTTGCCCCGGGGGTCATGTACCGCAGCTAAATCAGGATTTATCACTGCTGCCACTGGGTCATGCCCTCAGCTGAATAGGGGATTCCTCACTGCCCCCCGGGGCATTGACCTGCAGCTGAAACGGAATCCCCCACTGCCCCCGGTCATTGACCTCAGATGAATACAGGTCTCTCACTGCTGCCCGGGGTCATGTGCCCGCACGAATAAGGATTCCTCACTGCTCCCCCTGGGTATGTGACCTGCAGTGAATCAATTTCTCACTGCTGCCCCGGGGTCATGTGCCCGAAATTTAATACGGGATTTTCACGCTGCCCCCTGGGTATGTGCCCTGCACTGAATACAGGTTTCCTCACTCTGCTTTGGGTCATGTGCCTGAAATTGAAACGGGATTCCTCCTGCTCCCCCCTGGTCATTTTACCTGCACCTGACTGCTAAAAAACCAGAGGGGTATAAAACCCTTTTAAATGACTCTCTCATAATTCCTATGGGGGGTTCAATTTTCATCTATAGGAGTTAAAATAGAGACAGCTTCCTGTCAGATCAGAAGCCAGAGTTACAGCCAACAGAGGGCAGGTATTGAAACCCAACAGAGATTGCCTCAGCCGAAATCCCCGTATGCAGCTGCAGGTGAGCAACGTTACTGCTCTACAGATTTTTAAGACAATTTCTAAAACTAAGAGAAAAAGAAAAGCTGGATGCCCTTTTTAATTTTGGGGGATGGGGCAGTAATCTTCACCCCCTCTTGGGCCGGGACTTAGTCCTATTCATTTGGGAGCTGTGTTATGTGAACCGGTTCCTCTTTAAAAACCTAGATATGAACCAGGGACGTAGGAAGGGGCAAATACTTTTCACCCCCTGTTTTTTGGGCAGGGAATGCCTGAAGGAAAAATTGTGCGGTTTTTGGGTCTCGGGTTTTTTGGGCCCGGGACTTTTTTTATGGATGGTCCCTTGTCTCTTTGTATGTGGAAGGCCTCTGGGGTCACCTGTGTTGACCTGTGCCGGGGAAGCTGCTGGTGATATCTGGCACAGTCTTATAAAAAATCCTTATTATGTTGGAGTCGGTTCCTCCTCTGCCCTTCAGCAGCGTCTCTACAGCATCCACACCTCAGGTGACAGCTCCGGAGGCCAGGTCATTGATCGCCTGCATAGACTGGAGCGCAGCGCGCCACTGGGCCGATGCTTCAAGGAATGAACTGTGCTGTGGATGTGAGCATTACTTGTTGGGAACGTATATAAGGGATACCAGGGGGGGTGGGACCCATGTGCTCCCTCCTACAGTATATAATTAAAAAAAGGCGGGGGTGGGCCCATGTGCTCCCTCTGCTACATTTAGTGTAAACACAGGCGGGGGGGACCCTTGTGCTCCCTCTGCTACAGTATATAGATGTATACACAGGGGGGGGTGGGACCCATGTGCTCCCTCTGCTAAGTAATAGGGTTTTTACACAGGCGGGGGTGGGACCCGTGTGCCCCTGCTACAGAAAATAGATGTATACACAGGGGGGGGACCCATGTCCCCTCTGCTACAGTATATAATTTACATGGGGGGGGGGGGGGTCCGGTTCTCCCTCTGCTGGGTCCGGGGATCACAAAAGTCAAAGAAAAAAAAAAAAAGAAAAAGGGAGATGTAGCGGGCGGGCCGTAGCGCTCCCCGGGAAAAAATTTTCATGGACAGCCCACTTGTTGGTATGCCAGCCCTTCAAAAAAAACCCACCCCCCCCACCAACTGCATAACGCTTTGGAAAAAAGCCAGGGAGATGCCCATAGCCCGGTGTAACCCCCCATAAAACCCGGGAGTGCCCCCTTACAGGTGGGAGATGCCCCCTTTTACCATTTGTGCCCCCTCTTACCAGGTAGAGCCCCAATTTGTAGCCAGGAGACCCCCCCTTTGTTAGCCAGGTAGGTGCCCCCCATTGTTAGCCAGGTGGGTGCCCCCCATTGTTAGCCCAGGTAGGTCCCCCCCTTGTCACCGGTAGGCCCCATCGTTTGCCAGGTAGTCCCCCATTTTTCCAGGTAGTGCCCCCTCTGTTGCCAGGTAGTGTCCCCTCTGTTGCCAGGTAGATCGCCCCTCTGTTGCAGGTAGATGTCCCCTCTGTTCCCAGGTAGTGCCCCCTCTTTTGCCAGGTATTTGCCCTCTCTGTTAGCCAGGTAGACCCCCCATTGTAGCCAGACAGTGTCCCCCTAAAGCTAATAAAAATCAAAAAATTTAAAATCCACATTACCTTACCAGCTCCTGCAGCGCGGCCGCTCCCGACCGATCGCCTCAGCGGCGCAGGGGAAGTGAGAGCAGCCGCGCGTCACTCCCCCCTGCGCCGTTGACCTGTATGTACGGCGCACACACCCGGCGCCGTACATACAGGTAGAGGAGGGAGGAGGGAGCGATCCCTCCTCCCTCCTCCCCGCACAGTGAGACCCGGGCGGGTGAGCGGGCCGGGCCTGCGGCCGCTTCACCCGCCTGTAGGAGCGGTCCCGCGGGCCAAGATAGCCCCACCAGCGCTACTCTTGCGCCGCGGTAATTTAAAGGACCCCCGCCGCCTGCAGGCGGGGGGAGGAATGCCAACTCCCCCGGGAGAGCGGGAGGGGACCCCAAATAACGGGACCCCCCCCGCCAAAAACGGGAGAGTTGGCTTGTATGATACACAGGCGGGGGGGGGACCCGTGTGCTCCCTCTGATACAGTATATAGATGTATACACAGGGGGGGGGGGGTCCGTGTGAACCCTCTGTTACAGTATATAGATGTATACACAGGCGGGGGTGGGACCCGTGTGCTCCCTCTGATACAGTATATAGATGTATACACAGGCGGGGGGGGGGGGGTCCGTGTGCTCCCTCTGATACAGTATATAGATGTATACACAGGGGGTGGGGTCCGTGTGAACCCTCTGCTAAAGTATATAGATGTATACACGGGGGGGGGGGTCCGGGTGCTCCCTCTGTACAGTATATAGATGTATACACGGCGGGGGGGGGGGATCCGTGTGCTCCCTCTGCTACAGTATATAGATGTATACACAGGCGGGGCTGGGACCCGTGTGCTCCCTCTGCTACAGTATATGGGATGTATAAAAGGGGGGGGGGGTCCGTGTGCTCCCTCTGCTACAGTATATAGATGTATACACAGGGGGGGGTCCGTGTGCTCCCTCTGATACAGTATATAGATGTATACACAGGCGGGGGGTGGGACCCGTGTGCTCCCTCTGCTACAGTATATAGATGTATACACAGGCAGGGGTGGGGTCCGTATGCTCCCTCTGCTACAGTATATAGATGTATACACAGGCGGGGGTGGGACCCGTGTGCTCCCTCTGCTACAGTATATAGATGTATACACAGGGGGGGGGGGGGGTCCGTGTTCTCCCTCTGCTGGATCCGGGTATCACAACAGTCAGGGGCGCCGCTTCTCTGTGTAAGAAAATAGGTCGACTACTCCCTGCTGACTACAACCCCCAACATGTGCAGGAACATAGGAGACCTGAGGGAGGACGGCTGCTGATACTCCTGGTGCCTGATGTATTGTAGGTGTTATTGCAAAGTGCATTGTAGCTGTGTGTATCTATCTATACGTACAGTACAGTACAAAAGTAAGTACACCCCTCACATCTCTGTAAATATTGTATTCTATCTTTTCATGGGACAACACTGAGGAGCTGACACTGATACAATGTAAAGTAGTCAGTGCCCGGCTTGTATCACAGGGAAATGTGGTGTCCTCAAAATAACACAGACATCAATGTCTAAACTGCTGGGGACAAAAGTGAGTGCACCCCTAAGTGACCACAAAAGTGAGTACACCCCTAAGTGACAGCAAAAGTGAGTACACCCCTGAGTGACAACAAAAGTGAGGACACCCCTAAGTGACAGCAAAAGAGAGTACACCCCTAAGTGACAACAAATGTAAGAACAGCCCTAAGTGAAAACGGACAAATTCTACCCAATTTGCCATTTTCCTTCCACAGTGTTATGTGACTTGTTAGGGTTACAAGGTCTCAGGTGTGAATGGGGAGCAGGTGTGTTAAATTTGCTGTTATCGCTTTCACTCTCTCTCATACTACTAAAAAAAAGAATTGTTGCTCTACATAAAGATGCTCCAGACTATAAGAAGATGCCGACCCCCTGACACTGAGCTGCAGCGCGGGGGCCACGACCCTTTCACTGAGCTGCATCGCGGGGGCCACGACCCTGACACTGAGCTGCAGCGCGGGGGCCACAACCCTGACACTGAGCTGCAGCGCGGGGGCCACAACCCTGACACTGAGCTGCAGCGCGGGGGCCACAACCCTGACACTGAGCTGCAGCGTGGGGGCCACAACCCTGACACTGAGCTGCAGCGCGGGGGCCAACACCCTGACACTGAGCTGCAGCGCGGGGGCCGAGACCATACAGCGGATACAAGACAGGTTCCTCTCAGAACAGGCCTCGCCATGGTCGACCAAAGAAGCTGAGGGCACGGGTCAGCGTCATATCCAGAGACCAGGGCTGCCAGCGTTGCTGCAGAGGTTACAGGGTAAGGGGTCAGCCTGTGAGTGCACAGACCATACGGCCCACACTGCATCGGTCTGCATGGCTGTTGTCCCAGAAGGAAGCCTCTTCTAAAGATGATGCACCGGAAAGCCACAAACAATTTTGCTGAAGAGAATCAGACTATGGACATGGATTACTGGAACCACGTCCTGTGCTCTGATGAGACCAAGAGAAACTTATTTGGTTCAGATGGTGTCAGGCGTGTGTGGCGGCAACCAGGTGAGGAGGACAAAGACAAGTGTGTCTGCCTACAGTCAGGTATGGAGGTGGGAGTGTCATGGTTTGGGGTTGGATGAGCGCTGCCGGCTGTGGGGAGCTACAGTTCACTGAGGGAACCATGAATGCCAACATGTCCTGTGACATCCTGAAGCAGAGCACGATCCCCTCCCTTCTGGGCCGCGGGGGCAATTTCCCAAAACATATAACCCCCCCCCCCAAAAAAACCCCTCCAAGGACACCATCCCTTTGCAAACAAGATGAGGGTAAAGGGTGCTGGAGGGGCCAGCGTCTCCCCCCAAACCCCCCTATGGATCTGTGGGGCCCCCTCAAACAGAAGGGGGGGAAGCACAAGGTCTCTAACCCCCCACCAGATCCGTGATGTCGTCTTGGAGGAGGAAAGGTTCCAGGGCTGCGGCCGGGAAATTTCTGTGACCCCCCAGGCCCAAGGAGTTATGGGGGTAGCCCCTGTTTAAGGAAATCCTCTTCTCGGGCGCCGCTGCGATCTGATTTTCTTTGGAAGCCCCAAAAAATAAAAAGAGCACACACCGGGTTTTTCATGAACTCCCAAGAAGTAAAGGGGGGGGCGGATGCAGAAAAAAGCGTCCAAAAAAGGGGATTTCCCGAAACAGGATACCCCTTTAAAGGGAGTGGGGAAAAATAATGGAGGCCACACAAAATATTGGCCTTGGGGCCCCAATTTGCCCTTGTGATTTAGGGTTATTTTTACTTTTGTTGAAATTAAAGGGAGCTTTTCCCCCTTTCAAAGTTTAGGAATGCATGAATGAAATACCTGTATTTTGGTTCGACTGAATCTTTTTTGCTACCCCCTTTGCTTGTAAGCTCCTATGCGTGCTTTCAGATGCAATTAATAAATTTTAGCTTCTCAAACTACAAACAGGTTTTTAAATTGCCCCCCAAAAAAAAAGCCCTATTACAGTTCGTTTATTTTACAAAAAATCAAGTTTTTTACTGCTGAGGCCCAGGACACTGCCTTGCCCTGTGTGATGCCTCATCAGTGTTATCTCATTAACAAACAGCGGGAAATTTTTTTAAGGGTTTGTTATGGGGGTACTGAAATAGCCAGGGGGGTCATAAATTCACTTTTATCTCCTTAGGAAAAAAAGAGGAACAAATCAATTTTTTTTGGAAAAGTCTTTATTTTGTGTTCCCTACAAATTTAAAGTATTTTTGTAGGGGCAACCCTTTAAGGGGGTCCGATTTTTTTGCACTTTGAGGTGTACTCATTTTATGTCTTAGGGGGGCCCCCACTTTTTTGTCACTTAGGGGTCTACTCATTTTGCCCCATAGACATTGTGCGTGAGTTTTTTCCCTGTGATACAAGCCGGGCACTGGCTATTTACATTGTATCACTTAGGGGTGTCCTCACTTTTTTGGTCCTTTAGGGGGGTCCTCACTTTTGTCCCCTGACATTGATGCTGTGGTTCTTCCCTGTGATACAAGTGTGCCTGACATTTACATTGTATCACTTACGGGTGTCCTCATTTTTTGGGGCTCTTGGGGTGTCCCCACTTTTTTGGTCACTTAGGGGTGTCCTCACTTTTTTCCCCATAGCATTGATTTTGTGAGTTCTCCCCGTGATACAAGCCGGGCAAAGCTACTTTTTCATTTTACCTTAGGGGGGTCCTCACTTTTTTGGGGCTCTTTGGGGGTGTCCTACTTTTGTGGTCACTTGGGGGGTCCTCATTTTTTTCCCCCCAAACATTGATGTTTGGTTTTTTCCCTGTGATACAAAACCCGGGGACTGACTCTTTTTCTTGAATCCCTTTGGGGTGTCCCACTTTTCCCTTTCCCTTTTGGGGGGTCCCACTTTTGTCCCCATGACATTGAGTGGAGTTTTCCTGGTACAAAGCAAGCCTGACTACTTTTCATTGTATCCTTAGGGGTGTCCTCACTTTTGGGTCTCTTAGGGGGGTCCTCACTTTTGTTCCCTGAATTTTGCTTGGGGTTTCTTCCCTGTGATAAAAGCCGGCACTGACTACTTTACATTGTATCACTTTTAAAGGGGGTTTTCCCCTTTTGCGGTTTCCCTTAGGGGGGTCCTCACTTTTGCGGTCCCCCGGGGTGTCCTCACTTTTGTCCCCATAGACATTGATGCTGTGACTACTTTACATTGTATCAGGGTCAGATCCTCAGTGTTGTCCCAGGAGAAGAGAGAAGACAAGATTTACAAAACTGTAAGGGGTGTACTTACTTCTGTGAGATACTATGTGTGTAGCTATATAAGTCTGTGTATATATCTATCTGTATCTCTGTGTGTGGTTGTATTTCTGCCCATTAATATTACCCTGTGTTTATCACTCAGTGATGACTATACAGACAGATCTATGGGAGTGTTCAGGAATACGGTGATGGTACCAGTATACAGAACGCTCTCTCCTCGGTCATTCACATGGTTCCCATCTACTGAGCAGCCGCAGTAAAGAGAGCACAAAGAAAGTAGATTCATAGCTGAAAATTGCTGGCCCTGTAACAGGGCAGGTGCTCTGTGGTCTGGGTTGGGGCAGGATCTCTGTGGTCAGGGTTGGGGCAGGTGCTCTGTGGTCTGGGTTGGGGCAGGTGCTCTGGGGTCAGGGTTGGGGCAGGTGCTCTGTGGTCGGGGTTGGGGCAGGGTCTCGGTGGTCAGGGCTGGGGCAGGTGCTCTGGGGTCGGGGGTGGGGCAGGTGCTCTGTGGTCAGGGTCGGGGCAGGTGCTCTGGGGTCAGGGTTGGGGCAGGTGCTCTGTGGTCAGGGTTGGGGCAGGTGCTCTGGGGTCAGGGTTGGGGCAGGTGCTCTGTGGTCGGGGTGGGGGCAGGGTCTCTGGGGTCAGGGCTGGGGCAGGTGCTCTGTGGTCGGGGTTGGGGCAGGGTCTCTGTGGTCAGGGCTGGGGCAGGTGCTCTGTGGTCGGGGTAGGGGCAGGTGCTCTGGGGTCAGGGTTGGGGCAGGTGCTGTGTGGTCAGGGTTGGGGCAGGTGCTCTGTGGTCGGGGTTGGGGCAGGTGCTCTGTGGTCAGGGTTGGGGCAGGTGCTCTGTGGTCGGGGTTGGGGCAGGTGCTCTGTGGTCGGGGTTGGGGCAGGTGCTCTGTGGTCGGGGTCGGGGTAGGTGCTGTGTGGTCGGGGTTGGGGCAGGTGCTCTGTGGTCATGGTCGGGGCAGGTGCTCTGTGGTCAGGGTTGGGGGCTGGTGCTCTGTGGTTGGGTTGGGGCAGGTGCTCTGTGGTCGGGGTTGGGGCAGGTGCTCTGTGGTCGGGGTTGGGGCAGGTGCTCTGTGGTCAGGGTTGGGGCAGGTGCTCTGTGGTCGGGGTTGGGGCAGGTGCTCTGTGGTCGGGGTTGGGGCAGGTGCTCTGTGGTCGGGGTTGGGGCAGGTGCTCTGTGGTCGGGGTTGGGGCAGGTGCTCTGTGGTCAGGGTTGGGGCAGGTGCTCTGTGGTCGGGGTTGGGTCAGGTGTTCTGTGGTGTTGGTTGGGGCAGGTGCTCTGTGGACAGGGTTGGAGCAGGTGCTCTGTGGTCGGGGTTGGGGCAGGTGCTCAGGGTTGGGTTGGGGCAGGTGCTCTGTGCTCGGGTCGGGGCAGGTGCTCTGTGGTCCGGTTTTGGGCAGGTGCTCTGTGGTCAGGGTTGGGACAGGTGCTGTGGTGGGTCGGGGTGTGGGGCAGGTGCTCTGTGGTCGGGGTTGGGGCAGGTGCTCTGTGGTCAGGGTTGGGGCAGGTGCACTGGTGGTCAGGGTTGGGCAGGTGCTCTGTGGTCTGGGTTGGGGCAGGTGCTCTGTGGTCTGGGTTGGGGCAGGTGCTGTGTGGTCGGGGTTGGGGCAGGTGCTCTGTGGTCGGGGTTGGGGCAGGTGCTCTGTGGTCAGGGTTGGGGCAGGTGCTCTGTGGTCAGGGTTGGGGCAGGTGCTCTGTGGTCAGGGTTGGGGCAGGTGCTCTGTGGTCAGGGTTGGGACAGGTGCTGTGTGGTCGGGGTTGGGGCAGGTGTTCTGTGGTCGGGGTTGGGGCAGGTGCTCTGTGGTCGGGGTTGGGGCAGGTGCTCTGTGCTCGGGGTTGGGGCAGGTGCTCTGTGGTCAGGGTTCAGGCAGGTGCTCTGTGGTCGGGGTTGGGGCAGGTGCTCTGTGGTCAGGGTTGGGGCAGGTGCTCTGTGGTCAGGGTTGGGGCAGGTGCTCTGTGGTCGGGGTTGGGGCAGGTGCTCTGTGGTCGGGGTTGGGGCAGGTGCTCTGTGGTCGGGGTTGGGGCAGGTGCTGTGTGGTCGGGGTTGGGGCAGGTGCTGTGTGGTCGGGGTTGGGGCAGGTGCTCTGTGGTCGGGGTTGGGGCAGGTGCTCTGTGCTCGGGGTTGGGACAGGTGCTCTGTGGTCAGGGTTGGGACAGGTGCTGTGTGGTCGGGGTTGGGGCAGGTGCTCTGTGGTCGTGGTCGGGGCAGGTGCTCTGTGGTCGGGGTTGGGGCAGGTGCTGTGTGGTCGGGGTTGGGGCAGGGGCTCTGTGGTCGGGGTTGGGGCAGGTGCTGTGTGGTCGGGGTTGGGGCAGGTGCTCTGTGGTCGGGGTTGGGGCAGGTGCTGTGTGGTCGGGGTTGGGGCAGGTGCTCTGTGCTCAGGGTTGGGGCAGGTGCTATGTGGTCATGGTTGGGGCAGGTGCTCTGTCGGCTGGGTTGGGGCTGGTGCTCTGTGCTCGGGGTTGGGGCAGGTGCTCTGTGGTCGGGGTTGGGACAGGTGCTCTGTGGTCGGGGTCGGGGCAGGTGCTCTGTGGTCAGGGTTGGGGCAGGTGCTCTGTGGTCGGGGTTGGGGCAGGTGCTCTGTGGTCCGGGTTGGGGCAGGTGCTCTGTGGTCAGGGTTGGGGCAGGTGCTCTGTGGTCGGGGTTGGGGCAGGTGCTGTGTGGTCGGGGTTGGGGCAGGTGCTCTGTGGTCGGGGTTGGGGCAGGTGCTGTGTGGTCAGGGTTGGGGCAGGTGCTCTGTGGTCAGGGTTGGGGCAGGTGCTCTGTGGTCAGGGTTGGGGCAGGTGCTCTGTGGTCAGGGTTGGGGCAGGTGCTCTGTGGTCGGGGTTGGGGCAGGTGCTCTGTGGTCGGGGTTGGGGCAGGTGCTCTGGTGTCGGGGTTGGGGCAGGTGCTCTGTGGTCGGGGTTGGGGCAGGTGCTCTGTGGTCGGGGTTGGGGCAGGTGCTCTGTGGTCAGGGTTGGGGCAGGTGCTCTGTGGTCGGGGTTGGGGCAGGTGCTCTGTGGTCGGGGTTGGGGCAGGTGCTCTGTGGTCAGGGTTGGGGCAGGTGCTCTGTGGTCGGGGTTGGGGCAGGTGCTCTGTGGACAGGGTTGGGCCAGGTGCTCAGGGTTGGGTTGGGCCAGGTGCTCTGTGCTCAGGGTTGGGGCAGGTGCTCTGTGGTCAGGGTTGGGGCAGGTGCTCTGTGGTCGGGGTTGGGGCAGGTGCTCTGTGGTCATGGTTGGGGCAGGTGCTCTGTGGTCATGGTTGGGGCAGGTGCTCTGTGGTCATGGTAGGGGCAGGTGCTCTGTGGTCGGGGTTGGGGCAGGTGCTCTGGGGTCAGGGTTGGGGCAGGTGCTCTGGGGTCAGGGTTGGGGCAGGTGCTCTGGGGTCAGGGTTGGGGCAGGTGCTCTGTGGTCGGGGTTGGGGCAGGTGCTCTGGGGTCCGGGTTGGGGCAGGTGCTCTGTGGTCGGGGTTGGGGCAGGTGCTCTGTGGTCGGGGTTGGGGCAGGTGCTCTGTGGTCATGGTCGGGGCAGGTGCTCTGTGGTCATGGTTGGGGCAGGTGCTCTGTGGTCATGGTTGGGGCAGGTGCTCTGTGGTCGGGGTTGGGGCAGGTGCTCTGTGGTCGGGGTTGGGGCAGGTGCTCTGTGGTCGGGGTTGGGGCAGGTGCTCTGTGGTCGGGGTTGGGGCAGGTGCTCTGTGGTCGGGGTTGGGGCAGGTGCTCTGTGGTCGGGGTTGGGGCAGGTGCTCTGTGGTCAGGGTTCAGGCAGGTGCTCTGTGGTCGGGGTTGGGGCAGGTGCTGTGTGGTCATGGTTGGGGCAGGTGCTCTGTGCTCTGGGTTGGGGCAGGTGCTCTGTGGTCGGGGTCGGGGCAGGTGCTCTGTGGTCTGGGTTGGGGCAGGTGCTCTGTGGTCGGGGTTGGGACAGGTGCTTTGTGGTCGGGGTAGGGGCAGGTGCTCTGTGGTCAGGGTTGGGACAGGTGCTGTGTGGTCGGGGTTGGGGCAGGTGCTCTGTGGTCGGGGTTGGGGCAGGTGCTCTGTGGTCGGGGTCGGGGCAGGTGCTGTGTGGTCGGGGTTGGGGCAGGTGCTCTGTGGTCGGGGTCGGGGCAGGTGCTGTGTGGTCGGGGTTGGGGCAGGTGCTCTGTGGTCAGGGTTGGGGCAGGTGCTGTGTGGTCGGGGTTGGGGCAGGTGCTCTGTGGTCGGGGTTGGGGCAGGTGCTCTGTGGTCGGGGTTGGGGCAGGTGCTCTGTGGTCAGGGTTCAGGCAGGTGCTCTGGGGTCAGGGTTGGGGCAGGTGCTCTGGGGTCAGGGTTGGGGCAGGTGCTCTGTGGTCAGGGTTGGGACAGGTGCTGTGTGGTCGGGGTTGGGGCAGGTGCTCTGGCTGGGGGTCAGCGGTTGGGGCAGGTGCTCTGTGGTCGGGGTTCAGGAGCAGGTGCTCTGGGGTCAGGGTTGGGGCAGGTTGCTCTGGGGTCAGGGTTGGGGCGAGGTGCTCTGGGGTCAGGGTTTGGGGCAGGTGCTCTGTGGTCAGGGTTGGGGCAGGTGCCTCTGGGTCAGGGTTGGGGCAGGTGCTGTGTGGTGGTGAGGGGTGGGGGCAGGTGCTCTGTGGTCGGGGTTGGGGCAGGTGCTCTGTGGGTCGGGTGTTGGGGCAGGTGCTCTGTTGGTCGGGGTTGGGGGCAGGTGCTCTGTTGTCGGGGTCGGGGCTGGTGCTCTGTGGTCCGGGTCCGGGCAGGTGCTCTGTGGTCAGGGTCGGGGCAGGTGCTCTGTGGTCAGGGTTAGGGCAGGTGCTCTGTGGTCAGGGTTGGGGCAGGTGCTGTGTGGTCGGGGTTGGTGCAGGAGCTGTTATTCCATGGCAGAGGGTTTTTTTCAGTGCTGAAACACAACTAAAATGTCAGTTTTTGGGGTGTGTTGACAAGGAGCGGATCTGCAACAAATTTTGGTGTAGATTTTGTTTTTTTTTAGAATTTTTGCAGATTTCACCATGAATTTTTCTACATTCGCTTCAAATGGAAGGATATAAAATCCGCGGGTAATGTTCATCTGCTGATTGAAGACTTTGTCTTCTAATTAATATAGAAAAATCTACAGAAACATCCCAGATAAAGCGCCTCAAAACCTGCAGCAGATCTGCCCTGTGTGTGAAGAACAGAGAAACAGCGTCCAAACAACCCCCCACCCAGACTGCGCTGAAAACAAACGCCTCTGAAATCCGCGCCCGATTATCTGCATCTAAAATCCACCTCAAATCTGCGCGGTTTTCAGACACCGATTCCGAGCTGTTTCCGCACTGAAATTCTCAGCTCTGAATAACAGCCTGGTTAACCCTAAGGAACACTCTAGATCTTGGCAGCTCAAATTCCCCCATACAAATAGGGGGTACAGAGGCAGCAGCCAATACCGGGCCCTGGAGCCGCCCCATAGGCCCCTCTGGCAGATAATAAGGCACCATGCTTTGTATGCATCGTAGGGGTCCTTTCATAAATTTTGCATTCAGGTCCCCTTCATTGACTTTGCCCTCGGGTCCTTTCATAGACTTTGCATTTAGGCCCATTTATAGATTTTGCTTTCAGGTCCTTTCGTAAGTTTGGCATTGGGGCCCCTTCATTGACTTTGCATTGCAAGTGTCCCATATTTCATTAGCATTTTGGATTGGGACCCCTTCATAGACTTTGCATTGAGGTCCTTTCATAGATTTTGCTTTCAGGTCCTTTCGTAAGTTTTGCATTGGGGCCCCTTCATAAACTTTGCATTATGGCCACTTCATTGACTTTGCATTGTGGCCCCTTCATAGACTTTGCATTCAGGTCCTTTCATAGATTTTGCATTGTGGCCCCTTCATAGATTTTGGATTGGGACCCCTTCATAGACTTTGCATTGAGGTCCTTTCATAGATTTTGCTTTCAGGTCCTTTCGTAAGTTTGGCATTGGGGCCCCTTCATTGACTTTGCATTGAGGTCCTTTCGTAAGTTTGGCATTGGGGCCCCTTCATTGACTTTGCATTGTGGCCCCTTTATAGACTTTGCATTGAGGTCCTTTCATAGATTTTGCATTGGGGCCCAGGAGCTCTCAGTGACTGTATACAAATGCTGCTGCCTTGGATGCGGGGGGTCTGCACCTGTGCCTGGTACCCGCAGTGCCAGCGCTTCCTTGGTGCCCCCATACGCTGTGCACACAGCATGGCCTCTATACCATATACGACCTGTGGACTCTATGATATCAGCCCACAGCAGCGTCCGGACCCCTGAGCCAGATCCTTGGATGTGTCGCGTGCGCGGCGCTGGAGATCCCGGAGCGGCTCCTCCCCCCCTGTCGATGAAGCCGCTGCCCCAATGTCTTAGTTTGGGGTTTGCGGTTCTTGCTCCACTTATTGCAGTTACTCCTAAAAGGGCAGGAGCGTTGGTCAAGGGTTTTCTGCTGTTTGCTGGACGTCAGGGGTGGCGATCGGGCAGTACGGGCAGTATTCCTGTCAGGGGCCCAGTGATACGTTAAAAAATAGGAGATAGTAATGGGTGGGGGCCCCATTTGACTTGGCTGCATTGGGCCCTGAAACAATTAATAGCTGAGCGATGGCCGCTCTGCTGGAAGTTAAAATGTAAAACCCGATACAGACGATGCTTTTTTCCCCTCTGGCTCCTTTCTTATTCTTATTATGTTTTGGGGGGATTTTTTGGGTTGGTCGCAGTTTTCAGAAAGCGCCGCGCGCTGGGTGGGGGGGGGGGGTGCAGGCAGTTTGGGGCGTTTCCTCCCCACAGACCTCCTGGGTTTTACTTTCTGACAGGAAAAGTCGTGAGATCTTTTTTTTTTATGTTTTTTTTTGTATTTTTTTTCCACATTGTAAATCATGTGATCAAGAAATGCACGAACCTGCCGCACTGTTCCCACCATAAAACAAGGGCGGAGAAATAAACTCAGTATTATAGGGTTTATTTTAGCCACAAACTGTAAATATGTGAAGTATGAAGGGGCCTTAAAGCACCAGAACAATGTGACCCCCACCTGAGCCAACAAAACAGAAAGGGGGCTCTCACCAGACACTAATAGGATAGGCCACCAAAGTCTGATGGGTGCAGCTCTCAACTCTAGGCCCCGCACCCATCTCAGCAACGGGCCCCCCAAAGTGTCTGCTCAGAATGAAGATCTGGTCAGACTCTCCATTCCCCCTTCTAGGGATTTCCCCAAAAAGGGGACGTTTTGTTTCCCCTTTTCCCCTATGGGAGTTCCCAGACAGGGGACGTTTGGTTTTCTCCATTCCCCTTTATGGGAGTTCGCAGACAGGGGCGCTGTTTCTCCATTCTCCTTAGGGGAGATCCCAGTAAGGGGAGCGTGTGTTCCCCTTTTGTTCTAGAATTCCCCCTTTAAGGGGAGGCTGTGTTCCCCATTCTGTTTATGAAAGTTCCCAGTACGGGGAGCGCTGTGTTCTCCATTCTCCTCTAGGGAAGTTCCCAGCACAGGGGGTGCTGTGTTCCATTCGTTTATGGGATTCCCAGTAGGGGAGAGCGCTGGTTCTCCATTCTGTTCTATGGGATTTCCAGCACAGGGGCGCTGTGTTCCCATTCTGTTTAGGGAGTTCCCCGTACGGGGGAGTGTGTGTTCTCCTTTCCTCTATCGGAGTTCCCAGTAAGGGGAGCGTGTGTTCTCCTTTTCCTTATGGGGTTGCGTACAGGGCGCTGGTTCCCATTTATTCTATGGGATTTCCCCAGTACGGGGGAGCGCTTGTTTCCATTCTCCTTATGGGAGACCCCAGTACGGGGAGCGTGTGTTCCCCCATTTGTTCGGGGGGGTTCCAGAAACAGGGGAGGCTGTGTTCCCCATTTCCTCTATGGGATTTCCCCAGTACAGGGGGTGTGTGTTCTCCATTTGATTATGGGGGGCCCAGTAAGGGGGCGCTGTGTTCTCTCCATTTGATCTATGGGATTTCCCCCAGTCGGGGGAGCATGTGTTTCCTTTTGTTCTGTGGGTTTTTTCCAGTACGGGGGGAGCGCTGTGTTTCCATTTCCTTATGGGGCCCCCGTCGGGGGGCGATGTGTTCTCATTCGTTCGGGGGATTTTAAATACGGGGGGGAGGCTTGTTCTCCTTTCCTCTAGGGATTCCCATACGGGGAGCTCTGTGTTCTCCATTTCCCCTATGGGAGTTTTCCAGTACAGGGGAGCGCGTGTTCCCCTTTTCGTTCTATGGGATTCCGACAGGGGGGGGCGCTGTGTTCCCCATTCTCCTTTGGGGTTCCCGTACGGGGAGCGCTGTGTTCCCCCATTCTGTTCTATGGGTTCCATGTACAGGGGGCGCTTTTTGTTTTTCCATTTGTTTATGGGGTTCCCAGTACAGGGGGCGCGTGTTTCCATTCTGTTTTTGGGGATTCCCCCAGTACGGGGGGAAAGCGCTGTTTTCTATTCTGTTTTTTGGATTTCCCCGTACAGGGGAAAAAGGTTGTTTCCCATTCTGTTCTAGGGGAGCCCCAGTTGGGGAGCACTTTGTTCTCCATTTTTCTTTTGGGGAGTTCCCGTGCGGGGGGGGTTCTCCATTCGGGTTCCATGGGGGGGGTTCCCGTACGGGGGAGGCTTGTTTCCCCTTTTCCCCTCTTTTGGGAGTTCCGTGAGGGGAGCGCTTTTTTTCCCCCTTTTCTGTTCTTGGGATTTCCCACGAAAAACCCTCTTGAGGCATATTTTCAAGGGAAAAATAAGTTTACTGTGCATTTTGAGTATACATTGGAAATATATGCCTCAAGTTGGGTTTGTTTGGTGAAAGGGGGAAAGGGAAAGGTTTTCCTTGATTGAGGCTAAACCGGGAAAACCAAAAACAACTACAGGTATAACATGAATAAAGATACTAAAAAATAATTTTTAAAATAAAAATAAATAAAAATTGGAAAAAAAAAAAAACCCTCAAAATCCCCTATCAAAGACCTGTCTGTCAAAAATGGGGAAATCGCCCCCAAAAAGGGGCCCCCCACCTGGAAACCCAAACTAACCCTGTCCTGTACATTAAATGAAAAAAAAAAAAAAAAACCATATACCCCCAAATGGAGTGCACAAACAAAAAAAAATTTTCTGTGATAAAAACAAAACCAGACAAAATACGTTTTTGTTCTAATCTATGAAATTTATGATGGTATAGGAAGTATCAAAAAACGCATAAATATTCCAAAATTTTCCCCCTGGGGAATACTTAAAAAAATTTTTTTACAAGTTTGAATTGGCAGTTTTCGTGATTTTTTTTTCTAGGGGTTCCCGTACAGGGGGGCGTGTTTCTCCATTTGTTCTATGGAAGTTCCCCGTACAGGGGGGGGTGTGTTTCCCTTTTTTTTGGGGATTAGATAGGGGAGCCTGGTTCTCCCTTTCTTCTTGGGGTTTCCCCGTGAGGGGAGCGTTTTTTTCCCCTTTGTTTTTATGGGGGTTCCCAGTATGAGAGCCATGCACAAGTCATGCTGGATCTCCATTCTGAGCCGACACTACCGGGGGCGCTTTCTATTGTGGGAGCCCCATTATTGGGTGCACCATTCCAGTTCTGTGCGTGTGGATAGATGAGGGCTTGACTCCCCGGGTGGACATTGTTGTAATTTTCGGTTGAATCGTGTTTTATGTCTTTGTGTGTTGAAAGGGTAGTCCCCATTTGTTTTTTTGGGGAAATTACTGGACCCAAATCAACAGGCCATAGCGGACCATTCAGAGTTAGCTTTCGTTCTGAATGCTCCCCAAAAATTAAAGCAGCGCTCCATACAACGAGCGTAACCCATGACGCAAGAGGAAAATTTATTGTTTTTATTGTCACCGGGCCATCTTATTTTATCGTGTAATAAGGAGCGGTTCCCCGGCCGCGCCGCGTTCTGCAGATTTCTCCTGTTATTCTGCATTTCTATTGATTGAATTGAACAGAATTGTGCAAACAAAGGACGATAATAGCGGCGGTGGCTGCGGTGGACGCAGGCGGCTTATTGTGCAGAGAATTGGTGACTTCTCCAGTGTATTTGGCTCTAGTGCTCCCGAAACAGTGACAACAGCGCCACCACCTGCACAGGCCGCCGGCGGTATTACACCCAGCTGCTGCTTTTTAGCAAGAACATTTTAATTTGTAAAAATCAGAAGTTTCTATAAAGCTCAAAAATTCTTAGAAATTATCTGTAGTTCTCTTCATTTTTATTTGACGAGCGAAACATTGGGAGTTACAGCGGTGCCCCGGAGAGGAAAGGGTTTTTAAAAGATTTGGGGGTTCACAGGCCCAAAATCTTTAGGGTTTTAGGGGTCTTTAAACGTTTTGGGGCGGGCCGAATTTTTCATGAATGGGTCCCGGCCTGGGGCGCGGGACCAAGCCCGGCTTAACGATGCCACCTCACAGGGACTGGGTGAAGACCCTGGGCTCGAAACGGTACCAGGACCCCTCAGGCATCCCATGTTGGACGTGCTGCTTGGTTGGGGGGGCCCGCGCCCTAACAGCTCCTGGGAGGATCACAAGGACATTGCTTATAATGGGCGAGGGCACAGGGCCTGGATTTGGAGTCAGTACCTTGCTCTGAGCATTGCAGGTTCTGCTGATGATGAACAGGGAAGCACAGAAAAATTCAGCAACGGAGGGGGGATGCATTGTAAAGCATTGACCCAAATGAACGATTAGGTAGCACAGTTTTTTTGCTTTGTCAAAAAAGTTTTCCCCTTCCGACAGCAAGCAGGGTTTTCCTTTTATACCCCTGAGTCATCGTTAGAAAGTTACAGCTTTAGCTACAAAAAAACAGAAACCAGCGGACGTCGGGCTCATGGAAGAGAAGACTCTTGGTCAATGCATGAAACGCGTCCAATGGAAATAACTGAACATATGTGGAGACGCCGCGTGCCGGGGGGGGGGTGTTTTCCTTGACCCTTTTTTTGTTCACTACATGTGTGGTATCTCCTAACCCACCTCAGATAATCCCGTGTGTGACCTGATGAGACGCTGCAGCCTCTGTCTACAGTGGTTGTAATTGTGGCGACCTGGGGCAGTGTGGACTGGGACCCCCCCAAATGGAGGGGATTTTGGGGCCCCCAGTGGAGTTGATTTTGGGGGCCACCCCCTGGGGATGATTTTGGAGCCCCCAGGGGATTGATTTTGGAGCCACCAGTGAGTTGATTTTGGGGCCACCGTGGAGATATTCTTGGGGTCCTCCCGTGGAGTTATTCTTGGGTCCTACCCGTGGAGAGATTTTTGGGGCCCCAGTGGAGAGATTCTTGGGGGCCCCGTGGGATGTTCTTGGGGCCCCCCCGTGGAGTGATTCTTGGGGCCACCCTGGAGTAATTTTTGGGGACCCCGGGGGGTGCTTTTTGGGCCACCAGGGATTTTATTCTCGGGGGGGGACCATTTGGGGTTGATTCTTGGGCCCCAGTAAAGGGTGATTCTTTGGGCCCCGCAGTGATGATTTTGGAGGGACCGTGGAGTTGATTTTGGGGGCCAAGTGGAGTTGATTCTAGGGGCCACCAGTGGATTTGATTCTTGGAGCCACCAGTGGAGTTGATTCATGGGGCCACCAGTGGAGTTTATTATTGGGGCCCACCAGTGGAGATGATTCTTGGGGCCACCAGTGGAGATGATTCTTGAGGCCACCAGTGGAAGTGATTCTGGGCCCACCAGTAGAGAGGATTCTTGGGGCCCACTAGTGGAGGTGATTCTTGGGGCCACCAGTGGAGTTGATTCTTGGGGCCACCAGTGGAGTTGATTCTTGGGGCCCACCAGTGGAGAGGATTCTTGGGGCCCACCAGTGGAGGTGATTCTTGGGGCCCACAAGTGGAGATGTTCTGGGCCCCACCAGTGGAGATGTTTTTGGGGCCCACCATTGGGATTCATTCTTGGGGCCCAGCAGTGGAGCTGATTCTTGGGGCCCACCAGTGGAGCTGATTCTTGGGGCCCACCAGTGGAGATGTTTTTGGGGCCCACCATTGGGATTCATTCTTGGGGCCCAGCAGTGGAGCTGATTCTTGGGGCTCACCTCTACTGTACACGACTCTTGCTTTCTTTCTCTCTTCATCTGCCCCAGGCCTGCCAGGTCCAAGAGCCCTCTGGGGATTTCCACTGTTCCTCTGTGAGCCAGTCCAAGCCCCCCACTGATGATCATGATTAGAGACGATAACCATAATACAAACCATGATGATACAAGGATCCTCCCCACCTCCCTTGTGTTACCGGATGGGATATCGCGGCCTCTCTGTTTACAATGGTTACATTCATTGTGATGATGATGAGGATGAAAATGATGTTTATGGTGAGAATGATGATGAAGAGGATGAGGATGATGTTGATGATGATTATTATTAATGATCTAGTTTATGATGATGATGACAGAGGAGATAATAATGATGGAGATGATGATGATGATGTTGTTGATTATGATGATGATGATGATAATGGAAATGATGATGAAATTAAAATAATGATGAGGATGATAATGTTGTGATGATGATATTTACTGTTGTTGGTAATAATTATGATGGAGGAGATGATGATGATGTTGATAATGATGAGGATGGAGGAGATGATGATGTTGATGATGTTGATGACGATCATAATAATGGTAATGTTGAAGATAATGATAAGGATGATAGAGATGATGATTATTAGTAATGATGATGATGATAATAATGATGATTATGATGTTAATAACGATGAGGGTGATGTTGTTGATCATTATAATGGTAATGATGATGATGATTATTATTATTCATGATTATTGATGATGATTGATGATGTTGATGATGATGTGGTGCAGATGATGATCCAAGGTTCCTCTCCCCCTCCCGTAGGATTCTCTGGCTGCTGAGCTTTCTTATTAGGGAATGAAGCATCGCGGGGAGGACTGGGGCAGGTCACACGAGTCAGGGGGTAATGGAATTACTCCAAGTCAATCAGTGTTAATAATTTCTATCCCATAAATCACGTTAAATCGCTCTAGGAAAAGAAAAAAAACAATTAGCGAGATATCAGGACGAGCGCTCGGAGTTATCGGATCATCCGCCGGCCCAGGGGCTGAGTAATGGAGAGAGTGATACAGAGCGAGGTGGGAGGCGGGAGAGAGGCAGCGAGATAGGCAGCGCGAGAGGCAGCGAGAGAGGCAGCGAGAGAGGCGGGAGAGAGGCGGGAGAGAGGCGGGAGAGAGGCGGGAGAGAGGCGGGAGAGAGGCGGGAGAGAGGCAGCGAGAGAGGCTGGAGAGAGGCAGGAAAGAGGCAGGAAAGAGGCTGGGAGAGAGTCAGCGAGAGAGGCAGCGAGAGAGGCAGCGAGAGAGGCGGGAGAGAGGCGGGAGAGAGGCGGGAGAGAGGCGGGAGAAGAGGCGGGAAGAGGCAGGGGAAAGAGGCTAGGAGAGGCAGGAAAAAGGTGGAGAGAGGGAGAGAGTCAGGAGGAGAGGAAGGGGAGAGAGGCGGGAGAGGGCGGGAGAGAGGCGGGAGAGAGGCGGGAGAGAGGCGGGAGAGAGGCGGGAAAGAGGCTAGAGAGAGGCAGGAAAGAGGCTGGGAGAGGCGGGAGAGAGTCAGCGAGAGGCTGGAGAGAGGCAGCGAGAGGCTGGAGAGAGGCAGCGAGAGGCAGCGAGAGGCGGGAGAGAGGCGGGAGAGAGGCAGCGAGAGGCTGGAGAGAGGCAGCGAGAGGCTGGAGAGAGGCTGGAGAGAGGCAGCGAGAGGCTGGAGGAGGGGGCAGCGGGGAGGCGGAGAGAGGAGAGAGGCGGGAGAGAGGCAGCGAGAGACCGGAGAGAGACCGGAGAGAGGCGGGAGAGAGGCGGGAGAGAGGCGGCGAGAGGCGGGAGAGAGGCAGCGAGAGGCGGGAGAGAGGCAGCGAGAGGCAGCGAGAGGCGGGAGAGAGGCGGGAGAGAGGCGGTAGAGAGGCGGGAGAGAGGCCGCGAGAGGCGGGAGAGAGGCGGCGAGAGGCGGGAGAGAGGCGGGAGAGGGGCGGGAGAGAGGCGGGAGAGAGGCGGCGAGAGACCGGAGAGGCGGGAGAGGCGGACGAGAGCGGCGGGAGAGAGGCGGGCGAGAGGCGGCGAGAGAGGCGGCGAGAGGCGGGAGAGAGGCGGCGAGAGGCGGGAGAGAGGCGACGAGCGGCGGGAGAGGCGGCGAGAGGCGAGAGAGGCGGCGAGAGGCTGGAGAGAGGCGGCGAGAGGCGGGAGAGAGGCGGCGAGAGGCAGCGAGGGGCAACGAGAGGCTGGAGAGAGGCAACGAGAGGCGGGAGAGAGGCAACGAGAGGCTGGAGAGAGGCAACGAGAGGCGGGAGAGAGGCAACGAGAGGCGGGAGAGAGTCAGCGAGAGGCGGGAGAGAGTCAGCGAGAGGCGGGTGAGGAGGTCGCGAGAGGCTGGGGGAGAGGCGGGAGAGGCGGGGAGAAGCAGGGAGGGGAGAGAGTCAGCGAGAGGCGGGAGAGAGGCAGCGAGAGGCGGGAGAGAGGCAGCGAGAGGCGGGAGAGAGGCAGCGAGAGGCGGGAGAGAGGCAGCGAGAGAGGCAGCGAGAGGTGGGAGAGAGTCAGCGAGAGGTTGGAGAGAGTCAGCGAGAGGCGGGAGAGAGGCAGGGAGAGAGGCAGGGAGAGAGGCAGGGAGAGAGGCAGGGAGAGAGGCGGCGAGAGGCGGGAGAGAGGCAGGGAGAGAGGCGGGAGAGAGTCAGCGAGAGGCGGGAGAGAGTCAGCGAGAGGCGGGAGAGAGTCAGCGAGAGGCTGGAGAGAGGCAGCGAGAGGCTGGAGAGAGGCAGCGAGAGGCTGGAGAGAGGCAGCGAGAGGCGGGAGAGAGGCGGGAGAGAGGCGGTAGAGAGGCGGGAGAGAGGCGGGAGAGAGGCGGGAGAGAGGCGGGAGAGAGGCAGCGAGAGGCTGGAGAGAGGCAGCGAGAGAGTCGGCCTTCTCTATGCGAGCCGCAGTGTATGGCTCAGACTCGGCCTTTACCGCTGCCCTCCTGGATCTGGGCTGAGTCCCTGTGGTGCAGGTGCAGCTCCCGTCCTATAAAAGGTTGTAGAAGATTAGGAAATGGGTGGAATTTCTTCCTAGAAAACAGAGCCAGGAAAGAGTCTGATGCTGCAAAATGTGGATGAGCTGCAATACCAGGCACTGCCACTGACCAAGCGTGGCGCCGCTTCTGTCAGAGTAGGCTGATATAACCCTGAATAATTCACAGGAGATCTGGACTCTTAGAAGATAAACTGGGCTAAGGTCCGTCCACCTGACAGGGAGCTGAGATATGAGGAGCTGGGGCTGCTTTCCACTGCTTGGTGCTTTGCTTCGTGTGATCGCAGGAGGTCCCCTTTAATGTCTTTCTCAGTCCAACATTATAGGGGCACGGGGGGGGGAAGGACAAAAGGGAAGGAGTCATATATTTGAGGCTCAGAGCTGTGAGTTTGGTTATAATCTCCATGTCACTGCCAAACAAAGGGCAATGTAAGGGCCCCAATACAAAGTGTATAGCATGGCCCCTGAGGGTCAGCAGATCCAGAGCCCAATGCAAACCCTACACCCCAGGATGAAAACAGCTCTGCCGCCTCCTGCAAACGGCTCCCTGGACCAAACAAGCTTTATTGTGGAGGGAAACATTTGGCCAAACGTCATCTTCTCAGCCCGGGAGCAGTCAGGCATCTGAGAGGAGAAAACTGCGGATCTGATGCAGCTTATATAACAGCGTATAAATTTATAAAGTTAGGCTGCTCAGCTGTAAAAAAAATTACCCAGACTGAGGAGAGAGGGCACATATTCAGCATTATATATATAATGGGTATACTGTTATACGTGTTTATTGAGCCTGAATATCTCATACATCTGTAATATGATATGGAGCTTGTGGTATAACTGGGTTCTCTGTATATATGATATGGAGCATGCTGGTATAACTGGGCCTACCTGTATATAGTGATATGGAGATTTCTGGTATAACCTGGGGACCCCCTGTATATAGTGATTTGGAGCATGCTGATATAACCCGGGGCTTCCCGTTTATATAGTGATATGGAAACATGTGATATAAACTGGGGACCTCCTGGTTATAGTGATATGGAGCATGCTGGTATAACTGGGGATCTCCTGTATATAGTGATATGGGCATGTGGTTTTAACCTGGGGATCTCCTGTTATAGTGATTGGAGCATGCTGGTATAACTGGGGATTTCCTGTATATTAGTGATATGGAGCATGCTTGGTATAACTGGGCCTCTCCTGTATATTGTGATGTGGGCATGCTGGTATAACCTGGGCCTCTCCTGTATATAGTGATATGGAGCATGCTGGTATAACCTGGGGATCTCCTGTATACAGTGAGAAAGGAGCATGCTGGATAAAACCTGGGGGGTCTCCCGTATTATTGATATGGAGCTGTGGTATAACCTGGGATTCCCGTATATAGTGATATGGAGCATGCTGGTCTAAACCTGGGGGTCTCCTGTATTTTAGTGATTTGGGAGCATGCTGGTATAACCTGGGGATCTCCCGTATATATGATATGGAGCGTGTGGTATAACCTGGGCCTCTCCTGTATATAGTAATATGGAGCATGCTGGTATAACCTGGGGATCTCCTGTATATAGTGATACTCTTTTATTGAAGATGAAAACATACGCCAGTTTATCTTACAAATATTTACAATAATGTGTACAGAACTTATTATGACCCTGGGCTGGTCCAGTCCCATACCATTCATCCAAACTACTTATTTACATTATATACCCCTGTGGCCCACCCCTAATCTAAATGGTCCCCCTATTCATTATATACACATATACAATATGTACAATATTTACAATATATACATATTTACAATTTCACGTTATATACGCTTCCTATCGTATATTTTACCCACTCCCAATACCCAACAGTTCTTATCACTGAGTTCTGGTTCCCTTAGATTTTTTATGAAAAGTGGGGCCAGACACATTTCCCTCCCCCCTTTATAAACCACACCCACAACTATCTAAAACACCCCCCCCCCTTTTTTATATATATATATATATATATATATCTAATATTATATATATTACACACCATATCATTGGCATACATATATACATACCTTATATCTGACTAATTTTACCCACTCCCTCCTGTCCCCAATGTGCTAATGGTCATTATCCTGAGTTTATGTTACAATAGGTCAATGTCTTAGTTCAGTCCCTCTAATGGGGCCAGGGACTCTTCCTTCCTCCACCAATTTTTATACCACCACCAAAACTATCTTAAATTGCCCATTTTTTTTGTTGTTTTTTTTTCTTAATTGATTTTAATTGTGTTGGGGGAACAGGAAGGTGTCCGGAGGTCAAAGTTTGCTTTTCGTTCCCAAGCAAAGACTTTCCACACTTTTCCGGATGATCTTGGACCCAGTTGTATCAAGTTAATTTCAAATTCCGCCATCACCCAATCTGCCTCCTCCGAGGAGGTAAGAAAATAACACGAGTTAGGTCGTTCGCATAGGCCACGACCTCATCAAGGAAGGCGCCGAGGCCCGCAGGGCCCATCCTCACCCCACAACGTCCACCCATCTAGCTTCGAAGAAGGGGTTCGATCGCCAAACGCGTATGCAAGGGGCTCAGAGGTACAGCCTGGACGTTACACCGGCCCCCACCTCGAAAGTGCGACCAATCCAACGTATCACAAGTGGAAAGCTCTCAGCCCCTTTATACGGTTTTAGCCAAATTACAAACCCCCGGCAGGACCTATCTCAGGAGAGATGGAACCTCAGTAGGTACTCATGGTTGACTCCGATCATAAGTTTTTGCCTGATCCAGGGGACAGTGTGAACCCTTCCAATGGCCTGCCCTGCCTGCTACACCCCAGACTCCCTGACACCAAGGACGGAACTAATGGTGCTACGACCGGGAATTGGACACAGTGTTGGGCAGAGAAAGAAGCTCTGAGGCAAAATTTTAATCCAGCCTAATAAAAAGCACTTTTGCCAGGATCTTTCTGTCCACTTGAGTAGCGTATGGGACGCAGTTATCAATTGCGGGCACGGATTACTTACCCTTTGACAGTATGTTTTGAGCTGTACCGTCTCATAGATGGGCAGGAAGTACCGGGGATAAAGCACTCATTATGACCTCGTCCAGTGGGGATACCAAAGATGTCTCTTAAAGGTTTGTAAACCAGATGTTAAGCCATCCGGGCCGGGGGCCTTCTTGCAGGGCTATGCCGTCAATTGTCACCTCTACTTCCTCCTCTCTGATATGCCTGTCAAAATCCTCAAAGAGAGGACTTATCATGTGCTCGGGAATACTTTCCAGCCAGAAAAGCCGAACATTTGACTCGTTTTAACTCTCTCTTGCCAAAAGGATGAGAGTTAGAATGGACCTAACGATTTCCAGATCTTGAACTGGACTTCCTCAGAGATCCTGTACTTCTTTAGGCCCGTAAACTATTTTGCTTCTAACCACATCTGCAGTTTTGTAAGGGTCGGGGGGCGGTACCCCTTGCCAATCGTCCCTTTCAAAAACTAAGGATGCGTGTCTGTCATACTGACATCCCTTGAGCAAGGCTTTAACTTCTGGAGACCTCATTCACTGGTCACTCTCAGTCGAGACCTAATATGTTTCGAGTTTTCTCCTCAGGGACTCTGATACAGGCGGTACCTGTACCAAGCATCTGAGGTTAGAGGTATGGGGAAGAACCCAGCTGCCCTTTTCTTAATATTTCCCACCACATCTGACTCTACTCATCTGCATAGCTCCCCAGTAAAAGGAAATCTGACTCTGAGGAATTCCTCCAAAAGAATTGTCTAATCTCGTCTCTTCCAGGAGTGACGATTTAAGCTTCCAATAACCCTTCCCATACGGTGGGGTATCTGCAACTTCAAGAAAACAAAATATACAGTGGTCGGAGAACTTAACCTTCTGTCACGTTAACGGTGACGAGACGGAGTCCTCCTTTAACCCTTAAGGACCCAGCTCTGTTTAACTTTCCTGACACAGCCCTATGTATGAAAAATCTGAATGTGTCAATTTATGTGAGAATAACTTTTTGTACTTTAACCTATTCATGTGATTCAGAGGTTGTTTTCTCGTGACACATTGTGCTTTAAGTTAGTAAGAAATATTTACCATACAATCTTGTTTGTTTTGTTGAAAAATATCAAAATTTCATGAAAATTTGGAAAAATTTGCGAATTTGAAAGTTGCATAAATTTTTGGTGCAAGACAGATAATTATTCACCACAATATAGTTTATAACTAGCATCTACCATATGTCCACTATAGGTTGGCCTCATTTGTAGTGGACAATGTGGCATGTCGGTGAGTAATGTTGTTGTCGTGTAGTGTGCTTGAGAGAGAATCTAGAATAAGGAGTGTAGTGGAATTTCAACCTTTGTCGATTATATTGCTCATACACGCAATATATTGATAAGCTGTGATATAGAGAGTTGTATATGTGTGACACTGCCGACACAGCTTAGGCTCCGTATGTGTTCTTATAGAATGATATATATAAATGAGTGCAGAAGAATGTGAGAGACTAGCTCATTTTAGTTATTGAGCGCTGCTGCCGGAAGATCCGCGCCCAAGTTGGTCGTTGGTGACGTGGGAAATCATGTAGCCTGTGTGTGTGCTGCCTGGTGTATGATTTGTTTTGGTCAGCATTCTGCCATCCCCTAAAAATTTGAATAAAAAGTGTTCAAAACTAACATGTATCCCAATATGGTAACAAAACTACACAATACATGAACTCTTACTCCATAGGTGAATACACAAAAAAGTGAAGAAGAGTATGGTTGGATAATTTTTAAGTACTAAAATAAAATGACATATACCTATATGTCTACAGAGCGCCTGCGTACAACTGCTGTCTACCTCCATATGGTCACTGTATGATAGGTTTTTTAATTGCAGTGTAGTGGTTTATGTTCAGGAACAGCATTGTGCTTATTCAGTCACTATGTAGTGGTGATATGTGGTCATGGTATTGAGGTATTATTCAGTCACTATGTGAGGGTTATATGTGGTCATGATGTGGTGGTATTATTGATATTTTTATAGATTTGTTTTAGTCAATAACAGTACGGAGACATTTCCTCCCTTTGTAGAGGTATTATGTGGTCACTTTGTAATCATTATTTAGAGGCATCATCCATAAAACATTGTCTTACAGCTATTACAAGTTATATACAATGTTACTTAATAGAAAAATATACTTATAGACCCCAGTAACACCGCTGTTGTGTTGCCACCGGTCTACTGGAAGGGCAGGCACGATTCTGTAAGGTGTGGCTTCGTTAGAGGCATGTCCTGGTGCTGATGTCATATGTTTGTTCGTCGGTTCGGAGGAAGTGTCCTCTAGTACACTGTTTGTCAATTGTCTAAAGTGGGAGGTATGGGAACATCCTCCCACCCAACACAATAGCCATTCCACAGGGGGAGCCCATACTTAGATGCTTTACAGCTATACTACCAACTTCTACAAGTGTCAGCAAATTAGGGTTACTGACCCCAAACCTGCTGGCTTCCCTCATTGAGGTCAGACACCTTGGTGGCATATACTTTGCAGATCTTCTGCTTCAACCGATCCAGTGACGTGATTCCTGAAGTCACTCTGTCACATTATACCCACCTTGACAGAAGTCTCTTGGTAATCACACGCATTCACTGCTCAGCGAGTGTTCAATCCTAGGTGCAACCCCAGGTCATTCTACTTCAGTCCTCTGTACTCCTTAATCATTAGTCAAACAGTGCAAATAAATAAAAAGCAACCTCATTCAGATATGTGCATTGAGGAAAAAAAATCACATTTGGTTACTGCAAGGATTTGAAAATAAGACCCCTGTGCTGATAGGCAGAAGTGCTAAACACTCAACAAAATTGAAGGTACTCACAGCTCTTTACATAAACAGACCTTTGCTTGACTAGAGTGAGCACACTGTGGAGAAAAGCATGGTGATGTCCAGCCTGTTGAAAATGAGACATCCCCGTCAAGTCTCTGGTTGGTTACCCTTGGCAACCGTTTTATCAAAACTTTGTTCTGGACATCCAGCCCTCAAAGTTGCTTGAAAGCTGTTTAGGGTATTCTCTGGTTTCCTTTAGGGGCAAGCGACAGTAGACACTGGGGTTTTCCAGTGCCCCAGGACCTCAAGGCCGCAAGAAAGGGCACCATGTCTTACAGGGCGGTCATTTTTCACATAGTGCCTCACACCAAAATTTGGGTTCTCCATTCATCTTCTGTAATCCCCTTGACCTGGAAAGCCTTGGCCAGCAGGGTCCTAATTTGCACCCTCTGGGCATTTGCCTACATGAGGTATTTAATGACTTCCTTCAAAAATGGCAAAATATTTTTTGCAACAGTCACGTTATCCACAGCAGAACATTCTCTTAAACCACAAAGTCTTTGTACTGAGGTGTGTCTCTATCTTTCAAGAGACAGTCTTTTAAACACATAGGGCTGCATGTATGAAATTTGGCGTTTAAACGGCAAATTTCATTCGCATTATAATAGCATAGAATGCACCTGATTTATGAACACAATCTATGGCGGGCCATAAATCAGGCACATCCTAGCACTAGGACGATATTTCTGGCTCAGGTATACCACTTTGAAAGTGTGAACTGTCCTAGGTCAAAATTTTGGTGCATGCTGCGACAGACCTATAGTATGCACTAATTCTAAGCAGGTGTGTGGCACCAGATTTATACAACATGTCATATTTATGAAAGTGCCTCGACAAAATGTGGTGTAAAACTGTCATTCCATTCCATACAAATTTTATAGTGGTAAGGCTGAGATAAATTCTGCTGCATACTCTCTATGTGCCACTTTTTGCTACATAAATGTGTCCACAACAGAACTCATTTTTATAGTGCCATGAGACACTTTCATACAAACTGAAAAATGCTACATTTACATAATGAGAAGTATGATTGTCAAGGCAGTGCTACTTTTTATACATGTCCCTCACAGTCTCTTTGCGGGTGTGCCTCTCTCATTAGAGACAAACCCTTGCTTACAAAAAGCTCACAGTCAGGCCTACGGCCCTTTAAATTTTGCTGCAGCACTTTTCCTGCATCACTTTAGGCACCACTTCTTGTGCCAACTTTTCCTTTTGTGTAACTCTTACACTAATTTGTTTCACTAATCAATGTGGCAATTTTTGTCCCACTGCACCACTTGTTTCCCCACATCCTCTACCATAGGTGAGACTCACTCATGTCCAAGCCATCATCTTCGAAAATGTGCTGTTGTAGACAATTAGGCAACAAGAGTCACAGAAAAAAAGTCACAGACTATTCACTATCCCTGTCTTGTACCACAGCATGACCCTTAAACCTGCATGACCCACAAATTAAAAAGTGCCAGAAGGCAGTATTATTTGAACCATCATTTTAGTTGATATGAACATTGACTATCCCTGTCCTGTACCACAGCATGACACTCAAACCCGCATGACCCACAGATTAAAAAGTGCCAGAAGAAATTAGTCTTTGAGCCACCATTTTAGTTGAACTGGACATTGACTATGCCTGTCCTGGACCGCAGCATGACCCCCCCTCCGCAGCTACACACACCAGTAGATATCCTTAAAACTTTCTCTAACTAAATAAGAAGTGAAATTCTCTAATCTAACTCTATTCTAAGCTATAGGTAGGTGGATGGTTTCTTGTATTAGAAGTGACTATCTCTCAGAGCTGTAAGAACAGCTATTGGTTTAAATGCAGACAGACACATCCTGCTCTGAAGTGTGGTAGACAGAGAATGAGCTCAAACAGGAAACACAGTTGCATAGATAAAACGAGGTCACGTGATATTTGCAGCCAATGAAATCCATACACCGCAAAGTGGTGACGTTGTACATCCTCCTCACCCCATCTATCCTCCGAGCTGATTGGCTGGCCGCCAAAATGACAGGAAACGCTGAAAATGGCGCGATAGTAATAGATTATCTGTAAGATTGTCACCTAAAATATCGCGTGATCGGAAATTTCAGATAATCCTAAAAAACATGCCGATTTCAACTTTTGGCGATAATATTGCTCATCCCTAATTATGAGTTGTCAGGAATTACTACTGGTGAAATCCATAGCGAGATGGAGGACCAATTTTCCCATTTTGGAAGAGCATCACATAAAAAACTGATTTCCACATAGTGCCGTGATCAGCTTATACAAATTACATAGGTCCACAGAGTCTATGCATACATTGAGTGTCGATACTTGCTCCAGATGTAGGAGAGCTAGGAGCATTTTTATGGGAATGCCCGGTGAGTCCATTGTTTATTAACGTAAAGTTGGGCCTTCCCAGAGTGTGCTGGTCTACAAACAGCATGTTGGGTTTGATAGAGGAACTACTTCCAATGAAGTATGGTAGAATTTTCTACAGACTACTGAAGTTCTATGTTAGAAAGTCATTTTATTAAACTGGAAACCACCATAGAAACCCTCAATTGCCCACTGGGTTCAGTTAATTAATGCAGCTTTTCCTATGTACAAACTTTTGAGGTTTAAGGGACAATTTTCTATCAATTTGAAATGTATGGTTAGCTGGGCAGACAGCACCTGTTTAATAGCAGACATGAGAGCATGAGTGTGAAGCTCTTGGTGTGAATGGTATATGATTGTTGATGTGGATGTCAATTCCTGCAGTGAACTGTAATGTTCAAATATGAGATATGTACTCACGCATGCACATTCTTTCTTGTGGCTGTCTGCGATAACTCACATGTGTGTTTTGTTTGTTGGGTCAGTTGACCTTGTATTTTTTTTTCTTAAATTTGGGAAAGCATAATTAAAAATTTTTTTTTTTTTTTAAAAAAAGGAGCAGAAATGGAGCAGACAAACAGCTTAACAGGGCTTGTTTGTAGTCTGTAACCATGAAGACACATAAGCCTACATAGGAGCTGCATATAGAAACCTCTTGGATATTTTTAATACTATTAGCTGCTTTTTTTTAATCTTAGATGCACAGGTTCATAGACCTTTATACCCAATGTTATGTAAGTATGTATATTGTAGCAGGACATATTGTACATGACTTACTGTATGTTATGACACTTTTATGTAATGTCATTAAACAGGACGTTAGAAACAAATGTATACTTAAGTAATATTCAGATTGATTGGCAAAGGTCACAAATTGTACAATATACAATTCTAGTGAAGGGAAAAAGTTCACGGCTATTCCGTATTTTGACATAGGTAGCAAATGTACTCGGTTGTGTGCTATCTTGTAAGAAATGAAAAAGGGAAGGAAGTTGTATCACTACAATGGAATACATAGAAAGTAAAAAAGGAAATCTTCATGTCCTTCTTGTCATTACAGTATTTGAATTGCTAGGAAGAAGAATGGCAAATAACTGGATCATGGGGCATAAGTGGCTTCTAGCATTTTTCATTTGTTTTTCAAGCAGAAATGGTGAGTCACATTTTTATGTTTTAATGGGATTTTCTGGATTTTCTTTTAGTTCTTTTTTCTTATTATGGAAACCTTTAACACTTATAAATATTTTGCTATTGTTATTATTATTACTATTGTCAGAAGTTACTTAATTTTGAACAACCATTTATGGGACAGCGGTTCATTAAGAGGACTGTGGCGTACCTCCACTAGTAGACATTTAAGGGAGTTGTCTCACTACATTGATTTATCTTACCTTAGTCCTGTTTTCTTGGTTTAATTTTTTTCATTTACCCAGTAAACTGGCTTTACTGCCTACCACTGGCCTGCAATGATGAGCTGCTGAGGACACCAAGTCTGTAGCTAGAGCGAACAGCGCTTGCAGCCTATCCGGAGAGATCAAACAGGTCTGTAGCTATAGTGACCTGAGGAGCTGATGCAGCCCATACAAGAGGGGATATCTAGGAATAGGTAGGACACTGTTAATGGACACATATTGCAAAATGACTTGTTTTTGACAGATCTTTAATATGAAAAGCATCCTTGTAGTGAGACAACCCCTTAACTCTCTCTTCTAGGTATATATGAACCCCTCTCCAGGGGTTGCAGAAGGGGTACATGAGTGAGTAATACCTGGATCCCCGTGCATTAAGGAACCAAATTACCTCTATTTGAAAAGACAAAAGTGTTATAAATGGCACATTATATATGGGGACCCTTGTTTAACTTTTTTTCATAGAAATGCAGAAGTTTTCAGGCATGCCTCAGCTTTTCTGTACTGCCGCACCACATCATAAATGCCTTTTCTATAAAAGGTTGTTTAGAAAATCTTTGCTAAAGAAGCCTTGACTATAATGCAAAATATATTTATAAGAAAGTATTAGGCATCAACAGCACTTGAACAATATTTATAAACAGGTTATTCTTCATATCTTTTTCTATTATAATCTGAACTCCTATAAATATCTGTCTTTGCGTGTATTAGAACTGTATTAATGTGCATTACAATGATCTGTACATGTAAAACAAACAGTTGTTTTATAACTGTGGTTCATATAGCAGTGTGTTAGTGAGCTGGTTCATTTTCCTATAACTTTGATTAATACGTAATTGTAAATCTTGTATTTTCAAAAACACTGAAGCTAATAGCACATTTTGAAAACATAGGGCTAACAGAAGGAGCTGAAATAAAGGATATTATAATAGCACAAAAATATATGCTAATAAATTTTGCTTGTAAGAGATGTAATATCAATTAGAATTTGCGTAGCAGAGTATCTGAAATACTCTTTATTAAGGTGTCACACAGCACATATTTTCTTGGTTTCCTACACACATTCTGTTTCCAGAAATAGAAGGATGAGAGAGAAGATGCTCTCTTAAATACCACCTCTAGAGGGAACCTTGGAAATTACTGTACATGCACTCCATATATTTTTCTGGATATATATAGTTATACACTCACCGGCCACTTTATTAGGTACACCATGCTAGTAACGGGTTGGACCCCCCTTTTGCCTTCAGAACTGCCTCAATTCTTCGTAGCATAGATTCAACAAGGTGTTGCAACGATGCTCAAATTGGTACCAGGGGCCCAAAGAGTGCCAAGAAAATATTCCCCACACCATGACACCACCACCACCAGCCTGAACGTTGATACAAGGCAGATGGATCCATGCTTTCATGTTGTTGACGCCAAATTCTGACCCTACCATCCCGAATTTCGCAGCAGAAATCGAGACTCATCAGACCAGGCAACGTTTTTCCAATCTTCTACTGTCCAATTTCGATGAGCTTGGGCCAAATGGAGCCTCAGTTTCCTGTTCTTAGCTGACAGGAGTGCCACCCGGTGTGGTCTTCTGCTGCTGTAGCCCATCTGCCTCAAAGTTCGCCGTACTGTGCGTTCAGAGATGCTCTTCTGCCTACCTTGGATTGTAACGGGTGGCTATTTGAGTCACTGTTGCCTTTTTATCAGCTCGAACCACGTCTGCCCATTCTCCTTTGACCTCTCGGCATCACAAGGCATTTCCGCCCACAGGACTGCCGCTCACTGGATGTTTTTTCTTTTTCGGACCAATTCTCTGTAAACCCTAGAGATGGTTGTGCGTGAAAATCCCAGGAAATCAGCAGTTTCTGAAATACTCAGACCAGCCCTTCTGGCACCAACAACCATGCCACGTTCAAAGGCACTCAAATCATCTTTCTTCCCCATACTAATGCTCGGTTTGAACTGCAGGAGATTGTCTTGACCAGTCTACATGCCTAAATGCACTGAGTTGCCGCATGTGATTGGCTGATTAGAAATTAAGTGTTAACGAGCAGTTGGACAAGTGTACCTAATAAAGTGGCCGGTGAGTGTATATTGAAAGTTATATATTGAAGTTGAAACCAGAAGTTTACATACACCATATAAAAAGACACATATGCATGTTTTTTCTCACTATCTGACATGAAATCAGAATAAACCTTACCCGTTTTAGGTCAATTAGGATTCCAAAAATTATTTAAATTTGCCAGAATATTGAGAGAGAATTTTTTGAATCATGTTCATTACTTTTTTACAAAGTCAAAAGTTTACATACACTATGATCACTATGCCTTCAAACAATTTGGGACAGTCCATACGAATACAATGATGTTATGTCTTTGGAAGCTTCTGACAAGTTTACTGGCAACATCTGAGTTAGAGACACACCTTTGGATGTTTTTTTTTAAGACACACCAGAAACACACTGCTTCTGTGTGTAACATCATGGGAAAGTCTAAAGAAATCAGCCAAGATATCAGGAAGAGAATTGTGGACTTGCACAAGTCTGGATCATCTTTGGGTGCAATTTCCAGATACCTGAAACTGGATCATTTATCTGTACAAACAATTATACCCAAATAGAAACAAGATGGGAATGTCCAGCCATTATATTGCTCAGAAAGGAGTAATTGTGTCTCAGAGATGAACGTGCTTTGGTTCGACAAGTGCATATCAACCCAAGAGCAAAAGAAAAAGACCTTGTGAAGATACAGGAGGAAGCTGTAAAGATTGTGTCATTATCCACGGTGAAACGAGTACTGTATCAACATGGGCTGAAAGGCCACTCTGCCAGAAAGAAGCCATTACTCTAATAGAAACATGTTAATGCCAGATTAATGTTTGCAAACGCACACAGGAACAAAGACCTACATTTTTGGAGACTTATTCTGTGGTTTTATGAAAATAAAATTTAACTGTTTGGTCATAGTGACCATTGTTACGTTTGGAGCAAAAAGGAAGAAGCTTGGAAGCCTAAGAACACCATCCCAACTGTGAAACACGGGGGTGGCAGCATCATGTTGTGGGATTGTTTTGCTGCAGGAGAGACCAGAGCACGTTACAAAATAGATGCCCTCATGAGGAAAGATGATTATGTGGCAATACTGAAGCAACATCTCAAGATATTATAGTTATATAGTTACATAGTTTGTGAGTCCGAAAAAAGACAAGACGTCCATCCAGTTCAGCCTATTGTGCTAAAGTATTGATCCAGAGGAAGGCAAAAAACCACATTGAGGTAGAAGCCAATTGTCCTCATTTTAGGGAAAAAATTCCTTCCTGACTCCAATCTGGCAATCGGAAAAATCCCTGGATCAACGATCCTTCTCCAGAATCCTAATCACTATAACTTGTTATATTATTACACTCCAGAAATGCATCCAAACCCTTTTTGAACCCTGTTATTGAATTCACCATGACAAGTTCATCTGATAGAGAGTTCCACAGTTTCACTATTCTAACAGTAAAGAATCCTTTTCCATGTTTATGTAGAAACTTTTGTTCCTCAAGATGTAGAGGATGCACCCTTGTTCTAGATACAGTCCTAGGTATCAGCCAGGAAGTTAAGGCTTTGGTGGAAATGGGTCTTTCAAATGGACAATGTCCTGAAGCATACTGCCAAACTGGTTACAAAGTGGCTTAAGGATAACCAAGTAAGTGTTTTGAAGTGGCCTACTAGAGAATAGTCCTGGTACCAAGGACTAAAATGAGGGAATGGCTTGTAGGAGCGCTAAGGGGGAAGAAACACTCTTTAAATTACGAGAGTGTAATTTTACAAGGGTTTATTTAACAAAGCATTACGCATCTGAGGAAGTGGATTATATTCCACGAAACGCGTAATGCTTTGTTAAAAATATAACATCATTTATCCTGTACGCTGAACACCGTAGAAGAAAAAAAATTCCAAACGTCACTCAAAAAATGGAATAAAAATGATCAAAAAAGTCGCAAGCATTCCAAACTGCTAGCAATAAAAAGTACACTTCAGCCCGCAAACAGTGCCCCCTCACTGACGTCCATAGGTGTTAGTACAAAAAAGTTATTGGTCGCACAAAATGGTGCCGTGGCGCAAATTTCAAAAATAGAAAATGTTTGGAATTTTTTTACGGTACCAAAACATAACGGAAACCCTACATGTTTGGTATTGCCGGATGCATAACAACCTATAGAATATAGATAACACATTATATTTACCAAATATTGAACGCAAAACCTCCGCAAACATGGCGAAAATACATTTTTTTTCACAATTTGTCCCACTTGGAATTTTTTTGCGGTTTCCCAGTATATTCTATAGTATAGTGAATAATACCATTAGAAAGTACATCTTATCCCGCAAAATAAAAGCCTTCATGTGTCTATGTAGGTGGAAAAATAAAAAAGTTATGGCTCTGGGAAGGCGAGGAGGGAAAAACGAACGTGTCACCAAAAAAAAACCCTGGGTCCTTAAGGGGTTAAGGGCAATGCTACCAAATACTTATGAAATGTATGTAAACGTTTGACTTTGCAGAAAGTAATAAAAATGCCTTAAACATTCTCTCTCATTTTTCTGCCATTTGGCAAATACAAATAATTTTGGTTCCTAATTGACCTAAAATGGGTAAGGTTTATTCTGATTTTATGTCAGATAGTGAGAAAAACATGCACTTGTGTCTTTTTATATAGTGTATGTAAACTTCTGGTTTCAACTTCAATATATAACTTTCAATATATATATATTCACAAGCTGTCCCCTGCCTGGCCCACCCACCACTGGTTAACAGTTTTCTCCATATTCGTAGTAATCAGTAGAAAACTATGAATGGAAGGCAGGTGGCAGAAGCAGAGGCTCATGAATAAAATGGATTCATCTTTGGCAGTGTGGGGTGCAAGCTGTGAGATACATTATGGAAGTCCTCAGCAAAGCTGTAGGTTATAAGTGACAAACTGCTGGAAATAGCATGTCTGTCAGTACCTTGTACTAACCTTAGAGATGGTAGCATAAGGAACCTGACATATTCCCTTTAAATTTGTAAGCACTCCCTAGTGGTGGATGGAGGAAACCAGAAAGTCCCTCCGTGTCAATGCATGGCATGAAAAGCTAGTAATTAAACATCACTTAAACCACAAGAAAAATGATGGGAAATCAATTATCACAGACTTGAAAATGATTCAAATTTAGATGTTAATCCCTATTGTCGCAAATGGAGTATGGAGAGGGCTCACTCTCTATAGCTATCATCAGGGATCAGAGCTGGTTATGATCCCTGCTTTTGAATCCTTTAGACGCTGAGGCGATTGAGACTGCAGCTTCTAAATAAATAAGGAACCGTGCTGAGCTATCTTGATACACCATTCTGCATTATATATATAAAGCAGAGTGGTGTACAAGAGTGGTGTACAGAGTGGTATACAATGTTGTGTACAAGTGATCGCTCCCCCTAGTGGTCAAGTACCATTGTAAAAGAAAAAAGTTTTGAAAATATAAAAAAAAATACAAGTAAAAATTCTGAATGCCAAAATTGCGTTTTTTTCTGGTCATTTCATGTCTCCAAAACAATAGAATGAAAAGTGATCAAAAGTCACATCTATCCCAAAATATTAATAATGAAAACTACACTTCAGCCCACAAAAAATTAGCCCTCATTTAGGTACACAGATAAAAAAACACAAAAAAGTTATTAGTAGCAGATAATGGTGCTGCAGCGCAAATTTTAAAAATAGAGAATGTTTTTATTTTTTTAAGTACTAAAACATTACAAAAACTCTACATATTTGGTATCACTGGAATCATATCGACTTGCAGCATACAGGTAACATGTCAATAATACCAAACAGTGAACTCCATAAAAACAAAACCCAGCAAAAATGGCACATTTATGTTTTTGTCACATTCCACATCACTTAGAATTTTTGGGGGGGCTCCCAGTACATTCTATGAACCCGTTGCAAAGTACATTCTGTCCCGCAAAAAAAACAAGCACTTATATGATGGAAAAAAAAGTCATGGCTTTTGGAAGGCAAGGAGGAAAAACCAAATGTGAAAAAAAACGCATAAAGGGTTAAAGTATATCCAACTTTTTAAACAATTTTTTTATCCTTTCACATATACAATAGTTTTTTTGGGAAGTGTACTAAATGAAAACACATAAAGGAGATGTAATTTTGCAGAAGCAAATTATTCTTACTCATACAGTTTTGAAATCATACATATAGTATAAAGGTCAGTACAACTGAGAACCTGGCTCTTAAAGGGGTGTTCTGGGATCTAACATTGCTCGTTTGTCTATCGGGGCATAATTAAAAATAGAAGATAAGATTCATACTAACCTCCTGGACGCTCCCGTTCACTAGCGGGTCCATTCATCCTGGAGCTGTAGCACTGAATGTGACAGCTTCATTCACATGACAGCCCACAGATGTGATATGCAGGTGACGTTGTGACCTGCGGTTGCCTGCACCTGTCACATGAACGATAAAGGTGCACTGCTTCCATCCGGTATGTATGGACCAGCAGCCGGGGGTTAACGGGAGTGTCCTGGAAATAAGTATAAGTCTTATCTTTAAATATTCCCTTTAAGTTCTGTTCATAAGTAAAACACAATATACAGAACAAGTAACACAAGGTAGCCAGGAATATCACAGGCGCTGCACTCAGCCTTCAGGGAGTTTAAATGGGATTCCTGGATACTGCCCTTGTAGCTGATTGGAGCGGTCTCCGGGTCCTCCCATTGGCTGGTGCGACACGCCCCCTGTCTGGAGTGGCTGGGCGTCTGTCACTCACAGAGCTGTCAGCAGCATGTGTATCAGGGTGGGGTCTCTGATCAGCTGCTGCAGCCTGTAGATCCCTGCAGCCTGAGCACAGCCTAGCCCTGACAACAGCTGTTTTAAAACAATTGTGTAGAGTTTGCAGCTGCATATTAATAGTGCTGCTGAGAGAGTGAGGAGTCAGCTCTCAGTAGCAGTCGGGCTCTGCATTGAGACGGAAGCCTCTCATGGAGCCTCTCATCTTCCTGCTTCCCAGCAGTTGCATGACCGCCAGGGCATGTTAGTTGCAGATGCTGTTGAGTCTTAAAGGGAACCTGTCACATACTTTATGCCCCCTTTGCTGAGGGCAGCACAAGCTAGTGTCAGACCTGCTGTTTCCAGCGCTGTCTTTCTTATTCTGTAAGATGCTGCAGTTTTAGAGCATTTACCCTTCAAATCTTATGCATGAGTGTTAGCTCCGCCCACCAAAGGCTAGCCCCGCCCACTGACAGTTATGCACATGTTTCTACCTATTCAAAGTAATAGGTCTGTCAGTTGAGGTGGGCGGGGCTAGCCACAGATGGGCGGGGTTTGAAAAAAACTGACACTCTGAATGACTCTTCGAATGACTCTTCTGGCTGAAAACTGCAGATTTGACCATTAAATACACAAAACTACAGCATCTTACAAAATAAGGGACACAGTTCTGGAAACAGCATGTCTGACACTACCTTGTTCTGTCCTCAGCTAGGGGGGCATAATCTATGTGACAGGCTCTCTTTAACAATCCCGAATTAGCTCTGCAGTGACTTAAGGGGATTTATTTCCCCTATAACTGAGACTAATATTTTAGCCCCAGTTACAGGGGAAATAAAAAAAACTGGGTAAAAATGCCTTTCAGGTCTGTTTCTGACTTTATGTAAAATTAAAATGAGAAAAAAAAAACATGCACATAAATAAAATATTAGAAAAAAACACAGCCCAAACTGCAACTTTTATCAGCTACATATGTCTGACAGAAATGTGTCACAGTTAGGGTATGTCCCCACTGCACGGGTTTTCGGACGTTTTTTCAGCCGGTTTGCGGTTTTTCAGACTGCCTGAAAAACCGGCCGAAAATGAGCACAATGGTGCTCTATGGAAAACCCGTGCAGCAGTCCCCATTGCACGGGTTTTCCGTCCGGCGGTATTTCCGCCCGCAAAACATTGTGCTTGCACAATCTTCCGTCCGGTTTCCGGACGGAATCTGTGCAAGCTAATGTGAAGGGGGAGGGCTTTTCTCCGCTCATCGCGGAGAAAAGCCATCCCCCCGCGGCCGTGGTGATGGCCGCAAAACTGGACAAATACCGGCCAGTTTGTCCTGTGCCGTGAGAACGCGCCCTTTACAAGAATTATTTCAGTGCCACTTTTGCTGTTAAAAAAATAAATAATGTGCAAATCAAACTTTGCAATTTTTTTTTACTATTTTCCCTGATACTATTGAAAGAATTAAAAAAATAAATTTAAAAATGACATAAAAATAAAGCCTTGTGTATCACAGAAATAAGGTGAAAAATCTGGTAGAAAAAAGAGTGAGAAGGAGTTATAGCATACAAACCCACATGTACTTAAGAAAATAAAAATGTGCCTGGTCAGGGAATGGTTAAAGAGGTATTACTATCTGAGATATTTATGATATATCAAAACCACATGCCATAAATGTGTTTTAAGTACTCCCACATATTGAGAGATTTGGGGTCCATGTTATATTTGTTGGAAAGATCACCCCACTTCATTTTCCATGAAGCTGAGGTCAGCTGCATGTAAAGATTGGGAAGGTGCTTAAAGGGGTTGTCTCGCTACAAAGAATAGCTTTCAAATTGTAGGGAACACAAAATAAAGACATTTTCCAAATATATTGCATTGTTCCTCTGTTTTCCCTAAAGAGATACAAGTGAATTTATTACCTCCCTGGCTATTTCAGTTCCCTCAGTAACCTACCTGTAAACAAATCTCCCAGGGCTGTTTGTTCAATGAGATAACAGAGAGTGAGTCATCACACAGGTCAGCAGTGTCAGTCAGTGTACTGTGCTGCCAGACAGTAAAAAGCTTGATTAATCTCAAGTAAACAGATCTGAAATTAGGGCTTTTGTTTTGGGGATCAGATAAGAAGTCCTTCCAGTAGTTTGAGAAGCTAATCTAATCTAATTAGCATCTGAAAGCACAGAGCTTATGCTGTACAAGCACGGAGTTTATGCAAATTAGTCTGAACCAGGAAGTGACAGAGAATTTCTTTCATGCATTCTTTGAAACCCTGTGTGGAGACAACTCCTTTAAGCAAATCCATGGCCTCTTTCTCGCTTTCACTCTTTGCAATGTTCAAGAAACTCATATGTTGCCTTTCTCCATTTTAACAGAAAGCCTCTATGTGTGCAATGTACGAGTTTCTCACAGGGAGAGGGGGGAATTATGTATGAACTTGAGTGCTACGGCTATGTTCATGTGCAACAGTGCTCAATATACTTTACTTTATTGGGAGTAAGGACAGGGATTTTTAAGAATCATAGGGCTAAATAAAAATATATAATTATATTAAAACCCTAGTGAACAAATGCAAAGGTAGACAAAGGTAGACATAGTGCCATGATTGGGCTATCAGAGTAGGTTAAAGGAAATCTGTCTCCAAAATGTCTGCAGTGTAATGAGCAGCGGTGTCAGTAGACACTGACATGGTGGGCACCATGTATTTGTAGATCCTCTGTGATCAAGTGTAGACGCAGAGCATGCAAGGGAGTGGAGTCTAAGAGGCCCCCAGTTTTTACCAGAGCCCACTGCAAGGCCGATCAGACTTTGCTGCGGAGAACCCCAGCAATAGATTAACACACTGGAAAACTAGGGGTTAACTCAGGAACATTCGATAATAGTAACAATACTGCAGCAAGGGGTCAGGTTCTATGAAGGGCATCAATAAACTGACACTGAGGCAGGGGCAGAAAGTTCCTTATAACTCAGGAGGTAACAGGTAATAGGTCGGGTAATTAGGACACTGTCCCTTTATAGCGCCAAGAGCTGCCGTGTGCGTGCCCTGGAGAGCTACATAGAACAAACGCATGCACGATCGCGAACTGCAGCGTAAGCACAGACAGGTGAATTGTAACTGCTGGTGGACATCGTCACTGGCACAGACACTGCAGCAGGGACAGGAGCCAGGACATTCGGGAACGTTCGCCGTCCAATGCAGGGACCGCGGCATGTACCATGACATGTAGGATGCTCCTTATCACCCAGACTTCCTGTATATTCATTATGCACAATATATGAAAATAATTAGTGCTTCTTAGTACAAGCTGCTGTGGTTGAAGACAAGTGATGCCTCTCACCCAGCCAGTCAAAACTCTGCCCTGCACTGACGAGGGAAAAACACCCTGTCTACCAATGGGAGACTTTTGGGGGAAGTTAGGCTAGGTCTACACAGCATTGACAAAAAATTTGTCCAAAACCTAGAAACCGCTTTAAACCTGAGTATTTTGTCAGTTTTTTGTCTAAAGACGATGGGTTTCCAAATTGTTTTTTGGGTGGTTTTTAGACTTTTGTTGAGGTTTTTGGTGTGGTTTTGGTCTGTTTTTTAGACAGTTTTTGGGCAGTTTTTAACGCATGCAAAATTCATATACCTTGTTTAAACACTTTTTCAGTTTTTCAGCAGAACCGTCTAAAATCCGTGCCAAAACCACACCAAAACCTGGCATAAAAAGTCCAAAAACTATCCTACGGTTTACACAGACTTCAATAGTAAATTTTCTGTTGGACTCCATTGGGTTTTACAACATGTTCCCAAAAACGAGCAGAAAAAAACAACCTGTGTAGACTGCAGGTCATTTTTTGTATTAAAGTCTGTGTGGACATTTTTCCATTAGATTTTCAGCAGTTTCAAGATACTAAAACCGCCAAAAACCCAATGAGAATCCTCTGCTATGTGGCATGCCTTAAAATCCTCAGTCATGCTTTAATGAGTTAAATGTTACTGTAAGGGACGTTGCTTACAATAGGTGGCACCAGAGATCTAGTTCTATTTCCGAGAGCCTATTTGCATATTTCCCAGAGAGCATTGCATGGCCCATAAGTCTTTATATACCTTTACTGTACTCTCCCCAAGGAGAGACTTTACCTTATCAAACTAAAAGAGGAAATGCTTTGTCTTGTTACAAACATATCTAACTTATAAACTTTAAGTAATGGTTGGATTGCTTTGTTGGCACAGTTGCTTCAGCAGGTCACTGTTTCCCATGATATTGGTGTCTATTTTGTGCTTGTGAGTTTGTAGCATTATGTCTATACTTGACATATAGAAGTTAAAATGTAACCTCCACTTAGTCTGAAACTAATGTAAAGGTTTCCTGCACGGCAAGGTATGTCACTGATGCCCTCTAGAGATAAGTAAATACATCTTCATTTGCATTTTGTGTCTTGAGGGTTTTCCTTCTTATTGAAAACATATTAATACTTTGTCCCCAAACAGTTTTTTGTGACCTTACCCTTAAGATGGACGACACTGTGACAGGAGTACGCGGTCACTCAGTGACAATTCCTTGCACTTACGCACCATCCAAGGATTATGAGGAGCTTGATGTGGAGTGGTCTTTACAATCTGAAGTAATCATTCATCGCATTAGCTCACAAGATCAAGTCCCACTTGTTAAATTTAGAGAAAGAGTGGAAATATCCAGATCCCCAGGGGATGTGTCCCTGACTATCAAGAAACTAAGCATTGGTGACACGGGAAATATCAAATGCAAAGTCAGCTGGAGGAAAAATGATGGGTCCTTGACTTCTAGTGAAGGCATCACTATACTTGAAATACTTAGAGGTAAGTGAAGTCTTTTTATTCTTCAAAATCTTGCTAATTTCTACAAAAGACATTTTTTGGGAACTAGTTAAAGTAAAATAAACTGCAGTGTATTAGTGTTGACTCTGATTGCTATGTACTACCTATAATTCCAAACCAATTCAAGGTGGTAGGACATGAAGGCAGCTTGATACAAGTTATAGCATATAACCTAGGTGGTTTCTCACTATGCACTGAAATTGCATCTTAATAGAATTTATCGTACATGTCTGATCTGTGTTGACCTATCCTCCAGAAACCAGCTTATACCAAGAAACAGAGATTACACTCCTGGCCGAGGAGTGGTCCCATTTGTAAAGTGACTTTCATTAGAGTCGATGGAAAATAACAAAGCCGTCAAGTGGGTGCTCTTGGCTGTTTCCATATGACAAATAGATTTTCACCAAAGGACAGCATACTGTCCTTTTGGGAATCAGAAAGGGTAACAAGGGCTCTATTAAACATTTATAAAGGTATCAAAACAATGTGTCATTTATTTAAATTGTGATTCAATCTTTGTAGTCTTAAAACACCATCTTTAATGTACATTTTGTGCATAAACACTTCTCAACCTTGACATTGCAACACCAAGTGTCCTAAATGGAAACAAAATATTTAAAACATCTCAATTTACTCAGTATTGAGTATTAGCATCACTTGAAATACACACACTTAGATGCCTTGGCTTGTTATCCATGAGGTATCAATGACTGTTCGAGTAATGTTATGCCACACTAAATACACTTGGACATGTAATCATCAAAATTTTCTGCTGTCAGCTCCCTCTGCAGTTGCCAACAAATGACGTACCAGAGGTGCTGAAAGGAAGATAAGTCCTTAAGATGCAGCAGGCTCCTGGGACACTCTGGAGAAAGGGCTGTATCACTGGTTCCAAGACCAAATCAATGTAATATAGCAACATAAGTTTACATAAAATAAAGATTAGAGGGGTCTGGCTACTATACATTATGCCACCCCACATCATAATCCCAGGAGTAGGCCAGTGTGAGAGTCCCTTGTGAAAGCCTCTTCTTGGCGTTTCCCATGTGGTCTCAAAACCACTCTCCGGCTATCCTTGCATCCAAAACAAAAGCTTGAAGAGGACAGACCATCATTGCAGCCATCATTGTGGTCTTGCTGTGCAGCATGATACCCTATGAATGTAGTGGCAAAAGGTAAATGAAAGACCTGTAGCTGGATATCTGGCTCATAGCCCGATGTTGTGCAAACACCTTCTGGTGGTTTGTGTTTACACTGTTTAGACTTGGAGTCAGATCTTCAGTTTCGGGTGCAGGACTGAATGCATTAACACATGCCATTATTCTAATCCAAGGCTGTCCATCAGTGCAAAGTTTCCCCTCCATGCACCTTTTGCTATCATTCCATGTCGTTATTGTTCATTCAATATTAAACAGTGCTGACATCTTGGCCTAGGTGCTAAGTGATCTGCCAAATTGATAAACCAAGGTCTCTCTGTTCAAGGATTTCTGTCTTTCGGTTTGCAAAAATTGGTGATAACTGGCATGTAGAGGAACAGGAGGCATCACACAACCATCCCATGCCACCTAATTTCTAAGTTTTTTGGGGGCAAAACAATTTTGCTTTCAGTTCGACTTTTATGCCCTTCCACATGTCACATATTGGAGCAAGGTGCTTGAGTATTTGATACATATCAGATCTTAGCAAAACCTGCTACTTTCTCGGTTTCCATAACCTTACTGCTTGTTTTTTTTGGTATTCCAATGTCAATTTTGCAGCCAGTTCCGCTGATCTCAGACAATGATGTCACTGTTCATTCTTCAAGTTACCAAGCAGCCTCTTGCTGGATACACCACACATAAATACTGCAGACTGTGATCAGCTAAAGGGTCAGGGAAGGCTGAACAGTGACGTCATCGGTCAGGATAACTGGGACGGCCAGTGGTACTGAAATGAGCTGCTTTACAAGATAAACTCATCTTTTTTTTTTCTATTTTTAATCATCTCCAGTGGTGTAGGTGATAGCCGCACAGATGTGCTCTTTTGCACAGTTCTATTTTTTCCCAGCTCTATACTTGCAAAATTATATGATCATTTATGATCTCCATTGATTCATTACTGCCTGCAACATTTTTCAGGTATGCAGCTAGCAAACTGGGCAGTCATTAAAAATCAAAATCTAAAATTGTGCAGAAGAGCTCATGAGCCTGGTTCTCAAATGCATTGTGGCTGCACCATTACCATCCAGCTTCTGCAATGTCAGAACTTGCTTATTGAAGGTCCACACTTTCCATCTCACGTGTGTTATATAAGCCACACTAAAAATAATAAAAGCTAACAACTATATTTTCTCCATATTCATGTTATTGTATGTATGCTACAACTGTGCTCAGTTTAAAGTTTAATGAACAATTATCAGATATAAGACTGTTTTCACATTTGTATGATACAATGTAATTTCCACAACTGTAATAATTTGTACAAAAAACATTGACATAATATGTATATTTTGGTATCGCAGCCGATTCATCTGTGGACACCATTGCTCCAGAGAAACCTGACACAAAGACAAGTATTTAGCTTCTAGAAAGAATCTGCTGTTTGTGTAGCAATATATTGTCTGTATCTTTGTCTTTCCTGTTATCGGTGTAGGTCTCTGGCTGCTTGTTATATCGCATGTATTGCTCAATTAGCTTTCAGCTTGTTTAAAATGTTCAGTATTGTATTTAATTTGTATGTTTAGAACTATTCCAGAGGAACAGGAGGAAGATCTGCCAACGTGTACATTCTCACCAATATATCAATCAATCCCAAATCATGGGACACTACCGTATGTACGGGAACCTGTAAAGAGGTATTACAGATATCACGTTATTTGCCCCTGTATAGCTCTACAGTAAGGATATAACTTCTTCTGCAAGCAACACTTCTAGGAGGAAATACCTCTATATCAGGACATGCAGTGAAGCATGCAACAAAGATTTTCTCCCATATTTACACATTAGTCTTCATTGTAGATTGTAAGCCTTCATGGACTGGGTCCTCTCTTCTCTGTACCAGTTGCTAGTCAATTAGTGTTGCCATTGTACTTTGATCTTATGTTATGTATATAAACCCCCCTCGAATGTACAGCGCCCTGTAATTAATGGATCGTTAAAATAAATAATAATAATGAAATCCTTGAGAAAGTTAAAATAAATAATAATAATGAAATCCTTGAGAAAACCAATTTGTATCTTCATATAAAATGTCATTATGGGCCCAAGGAAATCTATGAACATTGTCTTATTGATACATATCACCACGGGGATGGATAAAGCAGCCGTGTCCATGGAATATTTGGATGCTGCAAGATAAATTACTTTGAGGTGCGATTTAAGCTTTCACTGTAGCTTTCACTGTAGCGTTGCCTATCTGTTTTGTGTAGACATGTCTATGTACAGTGCATTCATTGTGAACATCCACAAGTAGCTTTGGCTGATAAAGAAGGTTATGTAAAATATTGTATGAATATTTTGTATATGTAAACTGGTGCAACCATTCTATTAGTAGTCTTATATGTAAAAATGTTTGATAGATAGTGATATAGAGAATCTGGTGTATAATATGTCTCATATACATATGCCTTAGAATGTCCTGTTTTGGTTTGTAACTGAAATACTGTCAGCATCTTGTTGGGTGACTACATAACCCTCTAAGGCATTTATATATGTAGGCCAATAAAGGAAAACTTGACAGCTAACTGTTTGTACTGTATAGAACACAGTGGCTTACACCCACCGGCTTGGGGAGGGATGAAGAATGATGCCGCACCACCAGTGTAGCGGAGAATGCCTTCTGCAGTCAGCAACCACATCAAAGCACTCTACAGGAATGTACAGGATGATGTGAATAATCCCAAGTGTGGGGGTTGAAAGCAGAGAGTGAAGTTCACTCCATTGTGCCCTATACTCAGCCATGTAGTGGATAGACAATTACATATGTAAATTACAGTTGTTCTCCTGGGACAAGAGCTCTGCCCTTAATGCAATTTCTATCCCATCAGACAGTAGGTATCTACTAATACAGTGGTCTAAAAACGGCAGCCCTCCAGCTGTTGGTAAACTACAACTCCCATGATGCATTTATATAATCTATAACAGTGGGCATGATGGGAGTTGCAGTTTCCAAACAGCTGGAGGGCCACAGTTTGAAGAACACTGTACTAGTATATAATATGTGCAAAGTGTTGTAATTGTAGATAGTGGACTGTAGATGGTGTTGTCTGCTAGGCTGGTGGAATATAATTTTGCAGGACACTTTCTGAGTCAAAGTGGTGAGGGTTGGCCTTTTAAGAGTACACACTATGTGGCCAGCATCAACATATATACAAGCCATATTGTGGGCATTAATACCAGCCATATGGGGAACAGTAGTTCAGTTTCCAGTTGAACTTAGAGTTTGATATAGCAAAAGGATACTGGGACGGCACTGGGACAGAGGCAAGCAAGGCCATATTGGGCCTATGCAGAGAAAGCACTTACCAACAAAAGATTGAGCAAAAGATATAGAGAATAAGAGTGAGTAACAGAGAAGGGAAAACACCATAGAGAGGAGAGAGAAAACGGATATCACTAGCCAGTCAGTAGGTCTGTAGAGATCTGTCGCAACTGGAGGATCTGGTTCTGGCACCAGTGGAACCTAGGGAGCAAAGAATATTTACAAGCAGGGCAAGTACAAGAAATTCTGCTAAGTGTACAGTATGTTGTAGACAGATGAAGAATTAGTATGTGGTACGCAGTGAAGACACCTCCATGTCATTTATTGTGATGTAATTGTGAAACAGTAAATGGACATCCTTAAAGGGATGTTCTGAGAATTGTAAAAGCTCGTTTGTCTGTCAGGCCATGATAAAAAATAAAAGGAAAGGTTCATACTTATCTCCCGGACGCTCCCTTTCAGTCGTGGCGCCAGTCCCGTTCAACCCTGCAGTAACAGTGGACCGTTCATTGTTCAGTGACAACACCATGCCAACGTGAGCACTGTGAGCTGTGACATGAACAACGACCATTAACTTCTATAACCGAGATGACCAGGAAGGGCACCGTGACTGACCGGGAGCCTAATGGCAATAAATGTGAGCTTTCCTTCTTTTTTACAACAAACAAGCTTTATATTACCCCTTTAAGCTTAAACCAGAAGTAAGGCTACCTAGACCTCCTGTTGTGATCCTTCCTCACTGGTTGCTCTACAACTTCCAGCACACCTATAGTTCATCTTCATACCACACACCTTCACTTATAGGACCCTGGTTGCAGGCACCTTATATACAGACTGATGCCATTAATGGTACGTCTAGTGAGGGTGGAAAAGTTCCTTATTGCAAGTTGTGCTACAATTTCACCATGAAATTTACCTCTGAGTCTGAATGGATAAAATCCATTGTGATAAGTCAAGGTTTTCTACAGCATATTAAAATCATAGCATGCTTGACCTTCCACATTGATCGTTTCTGCTATGTGTAGATGGGGTTTTCAAAATGCATTATTCTACAGTATAAATCCACATCACAAATCCACAGAGTGTTATCCTAAGTGTGAATTTCTGTTAATTTGCTTCATTTTATGTTTTCGCCAGTTTCATATCATGTATATGGCATGTGGGTGTGCTGACGTCTTGTGTTGAAGGTCCTTCTGCTTACACTATGTGGCTTCTCATTGTGGAAGCAGCAAAACACAGCTCATTGTAATAACAACCTACATTTATGATATTTTCTTAGTGAAACCTACAACCGAAAAACCCAAAGAAACTATCATTCCAACAACACATGAAGAACTTACAACAAGTAAGTGATCAGATAGTATAGCTCATGTTAGGGGAGCACAGACTGAAAACCTGATTCTCAGGGCTGAATGATGGCTTCATTTTATACAATAGGACACCTATGATGGTGTATGGGACATTTAAATACCCAGTTGGTACAGAACTAATGTGTTCCTCTTATGGAATCCAGTGGAGTTTGGAACAACAGTGCACACGCACATACAGCCTTGTTCACACAACTCTACGACATGTACATAAGACATTAATGGAAACATGTTACTAATTTTAAGGGAGTAAACCAACATCATGATGCCATAGTGCTTGGTAATACCTTTCTAATTTAATACCGAGTCACAAAGATATATCAGAAAATCCACTAATTATTCCAATCACTAAAAATATAAAGGATTTAAAAATTCTCAAATTTATTTCAACTTTGTTAAAACTTCAAAAAAGGCCGAAAGAATCTACAAATTAAAAATACCACAATACAGAAATACGACAAAACAAATCCACATATGACAAATACTTATTAATAAAGTCAATCATGTAAATATATATATCAATGCTTAGCTAGGAGCTGGACAAGAATGTCCTACTCACATTTACCTTCCCTTGGTGCTGCAAAATGAGAATCGTATTTCTGGATGGTATCCACAAAACAACTGCAAATCTCTTCAGTATCCTATTTAGGCACCTATGCAAAAACAGGTGGGGTACAATCACATATGCCTATTATTCCCTCCAAACAACCCCTACCTGTACAGCAGGGGGGCCGCCCTGATTAAGGGCGCCCCTACCCTAGATGGCTACCCTTACTTAACCCTACACTAATCATGAAACCTGACGCGTTTCCCCATACAATCAGTTCATCGGGGGTATGAATTTTTCATGATGAAAAAATTATAAACATTAAATATTAAAATGTGTAAAAACATCACCTAGTCTGCCCCAATGATATAGCCTCTCAGGAGAAAAATGATGTTCCTCGATAATAGGCATATGTGATTGTACCCCACCTGTTTTGCTTAGGTGCCTAAATAGGATACTGAAGAGATTTGCAGTCATTTTTTGGATACCATGCAGTAATACGTTTGTCGTTTTGCAGCACCAAGGAACGGTAAATGTGAGTAGGACATTCTTGTCCACCTTCTTACTAAGCATTGTTACATATATTTACTTGCTTGACCTTATTACTAAGTGTTTGTCATATGTGGATTTGTTTTGTCTTATTTCTGTATTGTGGTGTTTACTATGTATATTCTTATTTTTTGAAGTTTTAACAAAGTTGAAATACATTTGAGAATTTTAAATCCTTTATATTTTCAGTGATGATAATACCTTTCTAAGTTTGCCCCTCTTAAAAATTGATGATTTACTATGCTAGATAAAAACAAGTAACAAAACACAGCATGTAATATGTAAATCCGTCACCAAGAGTCATGTGGGTGGTGCTATTGTGGTAAAAAGTCAGAGTCCTTGCTGTCAGGATGCTCCTTCTGCCTTTACTAACACCCTGTTTGGCACAGTGATGTAGTTACAGGAGTGGCAGCAGTAACATTTACGACCAGGGCCCTGAGCTAGGGAGACCCACAGGCAATCAGAGCCCTCACACTGCGGGCAGAGCATCTGGGGTTATAGATGCTGCTGCCAATAATGGCCACATCATGTAGGTGATAGACAGAGGGAGGAGGCTCCCAAGCAACATGATTGCATGGCATCAATGCTTACCATGTCAGCCGGAGGCCATATGATGTCCTATACAAGAGCCTATTAGGCTCTGTCAGATACAGGGTCTAATAGGCTGTAGGTATAAGGCATAATCCATAGTAATAAATTATTTTATTGCTATTCATTATAAAATCAATCAGGTGATCGCATAGTGTATTCCCATAGATGGACAATAAAGTAAGAAAAAAGTTTGAGTATTTAAAAAAAATAAATACAAAATTAAGGAACAAATTTTAAAAATTTTATAAGGACATTTTACAAAAAATTATTACCGCCATTATCACTGGTTTATATCCGAAATATTAGTGTTGGGGTTCTTTTTAAGATTTACTATGTTTATTTTGGTTTTTTATAATTAGAAAAAAATTGGGGCCGTTTTTTAAGTCCTATAACATAAAACAAATTGTGTCAAAAACTAAAGTAGCCTCCCTAGTTTCTCTTTTTCTGAAGAAGAATTAGCATTTGAAACCCCCTTCTTGGAATGCGTGATTCCCGGGATGTCCAAAAAAAATGTTCCTTAAAAATGCCCCGGAGAGTTTTTAAAAGAAAACTTGCGTTCTTTTTTTCTGCTCAATTATTATGTCTTTGTTGGGGTAACTGCACAGCTGGCCAGTATAACATTAAGTTTTTTACTCTGGCTTTTTAACTTGCCTTTAATAATGAAGCTTTGATTGCCATCTCCTGATAAAGACTGGCTGGTCAGATTAAACATGACATAGATAGCCGAATTTTTTAATTTTTCCCTGAATGACCCCCAAAAAAAAAATTACTCTCATCCACATTAGGTTCATGAAAGCCCAAAAACCTTAAAAAACAGACATGAACCCTTAGCATGTCTAGGAAACTCCCCCTTAGATGTCAACGAGTCATCGCCTGATAAAAAATTCTATGTTTAATAGCGCGTCAAGATTCCTTTAAAATGTGCTAAAAAGCGGTGAGGCAAGAGGGCTACAAAATAATCTATACAGAAAACAGATTAAAATTACGAAACCCAAAAACACCAAAGAAAAAAAATGTGTGAATTTATAGTAAAAAAAAGTATTGTTTATTCATTCTTTTTAAATTTTCTCAAGGGAAAACCCCGGAAAAGGGAAAAAAATCAAACTCTCTTTGGAAATAATATCAACATGTATTTTCACAAAAAACATTTCTTATGGGGGTCTCTATTAGGCCCCGGGACACTATAAAGGGGTTTGGGCCAGGAGACCTCAGAAAAATTTTTTCTCTTTAAAAAACATTACCCCCGTGGGCCCCCTGTTGGCTGGGTTTTTATACTGGAAACATTTGTGGATTCTTGCTATGTGGATAATTTCATCCATTTCTGTCTCTCTGTTGGGGAAGTTTTGACCTTTTTTTTTTTTTTTTTTTAATGGTGGGTTAGCCCGGGCATGCAGTTTGCACGTACCTATGATTTTGGAAAACCTTTGTATTGGAAACCTTGGAAACCCCTTTTTTGTGTAAAGATCTTCATGGTGTCTTATTGCCTGGAGACTAATGAACACGTTAATAAAATTTGGTAGAATCCCTGATGACATATACTGGAATTGTCCTTAGTTTGCTGTCAAGTATATGTACTAGTACATTCAACAATATGTATCATTAGGGTCAGGCATATTTGACTGCAAACTAAGGACAATTCCAGCACTTCTGGCATCACTGCATCAATTTCTTTTGTGATGTTCCTTTGCTATCCCTGGACAGGCTGTAGCTTATTCCAATAAACTTTCCCCATTAGAAGGGCCTACAAGAAAAAGTCCAGTGAGATCAAATCAGTTGAAGGTGGTGGCCAAAGACTCTTAAAAATGATTTGATCTCCAAAAAAAGGCTTGGATCTCAGGCATAGTCGCATTGGAGGTGTGACGGATTGTCTTATCCTACTGAAAGAAGCAAGTACTAGTTTCCTTACTATTAAACTGATTTACAAACATGTAGAAAATCTCCACATACATTGAACCCATCATAGTACCGTCAAATAAGGGGCCAATTATGTGTCACCATGATATCGCACATCAGATGCTAATATTGAACTAAGGTTTTGTGGATTTATAGCAACATATCAGAAAAGAGGCACCACGATGCCAGTTTTAAGACGCATTAAATGAGTGTATAGTGCACCTGAATGAATGAACCCCCCCCCCCCCCCCCCCCCCCCCCCCCCCCCCCCCCCCCCCCCCCACATGTCAAAAATCTGGCATCTGTATACCTGTGCAGTCATTTAATTGATGTGTTAATCTAGGCACTAGCAAAAATGTAGGCGCATAGTATACCCTTTGCTAGCTTATTCATGCGCCGTACTTTAGGCGCATTCAAATTTTTATGTCGTGGCCTGGCGTATATTGCACATAGTTTTGGGTGTATGCATTTAATTTGATATATAGGTATAGGGCATCAACAGTTTTTTTGGGGGGCACAAATACAACAAAAAAATGTTGCAGCCCTAATGGGACATGTTACCCCTGGTGAGGATTTTCAGTTGCCCATGCATATTTTAAAAGTTTATGTAGAAGAATAAGTGAAACCATTTCTCATCTGTAAACCATGTAACTTTAAGAACATTTGTATTGTGCACAACACATGAAAGCAACAGCACACAAGACTTTTTTTGGGGAGCTTTCAATTCATGTAGCACAATCACTCAGTATGCATGAAGACCAGCTCTCTTTGCAGCTCTTTGATACTTGCTCTTGGTTGTCCACATCTTCTGAGCCAATTGGAGCATAAACTTTCATGGAGAATCCAACAATCTGTCTTTAATATTCTGCACCATTTCTTGAGGCCTTTTCCACCATGTACATCCAACAACATTCCTATCTTTTCCAGTTTCACTACTAATTTCTGAATACACAATGGTGACTTTTTGACCTTAAATTTCTTCAGATATAGACTTGTCAACCATCGGTTTGTATGACTATGCTTATTGCCTGCTCCTCCTTAATACTTAGATCTTCTTTTCCAAAAGGTGCAACAATGAGGCAGATTTTTCAATATTGTCTAACTCTTAGACAGTATAAAGCTACGCTAGACAGTCTTCCAATATGCTATATTTATTATAGTGTTAATAAATCTGCCGCAGGTTACAACTGTTAAGTGTAACATCACATCATTTTAAAGTTGTCTTACTTATGCAAATAACTGTATCAAAATTTTGCCACAATTTTTGGCACACGGCGTCACATGCAAAGCCATGTCCCTTTTCAATAAGCCACACCTCATTTACCCATGTGCACTCCTTTTTTGTCCGATGAGGCGCAGAAATGTCTTCAAACTGTCTACAACACATCATTAACTCCTTAACGACCGCCCGCCGTCTTTTGACGTTGGCTGGTGCAGGTCGTTTGTCTGCAGCGACGTCTTTTGGCGTTGCTGCAGACATCGGAGTTTGCGGCGCCCAGCGCCGCAGCAACGCTGAGAACAGGGCTGTACTACATAGCCCTGTTCCCAGCATAGCTCCTGCAAGCACCAGGGAAATAGGAATTTCTGAGAAAGGAACTTAAGGTCGTATCTATCTATGTTGTATGATTTATTGTTACTTGACCTAAGAGTTATATTTTTTGTAGGAAATAGGATTTTTGAGAAATCAACTTATGGTCGTAAGTTATTTTGATATATGATCTATTGCCATTTAACCTAAGATATATATATTTGTGTTTCTTTCAGTTGATGGTCGGTGGTGTTGTGTGGTTTAGTTTCCCTTTGATTGATACACATAGTGACTACACTCTGTGGTTCGATTTATGTGAATTATATCTATGAAATGTGGTCTAGTCCTTTGATGATACTTAGTGACATACACTCTTTGGTTCTCATTTATGTGAAATAATATCTATGAAAACCCTATTTAGGATATGAAGGAAATAATTAGGTTTGCCTATGGTTGGGGACGACCTCATTTTCGGGACGATACCTACCAGCATTAGGTTTAGTATGGATGTTAATGTTTTGAGGGACAGCGATCTACCCACCTATAGTGTGTATTGACTACGGAGATTTATTGCGCTTAGGAAGATTTTAAAGTTGTTTATGATTTTATAAGGATCTTATATAGGATATATTTTAGATTTAGAGTTTGTAGTTTACCCTGCAGTGATATTTTGATTTCCAGACTCTTGTTCAATATTTAAAAGAAGTTGTTTCAGTGACTCTCATCAACATTAGGTTCACTGAAAGACACCGAGAATCTGAATAAACTTAGACATGAACCCTTAGCATGTCTAGGAAACTCCCCCTTAGATGTCAACGAGTCATCGCCTGATAAAAAGTTCCTATGTTCATATAGCTGCTGTCAAGCATTCCTTTAAATGCTGCTAAAAGCGGCTGAGGCAAGAGGGCTACAACCATAATCATATACAGAAAACAGAGATTAAAAATCTACAGAAAACTAAAACACCAAAGAAAAAAAAGTGTAGAATTTATACGTAAAAAGATATTGTTGATTCATTCTTTTTAATTTTCTTCAAGAGGAAAACCAGTGCAAGTGGAAAAACTCAAACTCTCTTTGGAAAGAGACGTTGCTGCAGAAATCGGAGTTTGCGGCGCCCAGCGCCGCAGCAATGCTGGGAACAGGGCTGTACTACATAGCCCAGTTCCCAGCATAGCTCCTGCAAGCACCAGGGAGTGGGAGAAACCGCTCCCTGGTGCTTTAACCCTTTGATTGCCGCGAGTTCATCACCGCAGCGATTTCAAAGGGTTTCCCTGCTCTTTAGGGTGGATAAGAACACCGGTGATCTGACAGAGCTTGGGGAACGGCGCTGCGCAAGTCAGCCCTGGGGACTAGAGTAGCCCAGGGCTGTCTGTTGTAGAAAGCAGTGATCAGGGCAGACTGATGTGCTGTCCTGATTACTGCCTGTGTCAGATTGACACAGGTTAACAAATGTATTTAGCATATATTGAGGTGAATTATGCTATTTGAGTATGGGCGAATTGATTCTAACGAAGTGAATTCGTTTAGCAATTTCAGAAACTTCGGTTCGGAACGAAGTCGAATTGGGGGTACTTGGGTGAACGAGTGTGCTTTTGATTGATAAAATGGCTGCGAGCACATGCGCTACATGGGGCAAAAGCTCTCTGGGAGGAAAGAAGGGCATAGCCTGCATGACATGTGACCAGAGATGAAGCAAATAAGAGACCGGCGGGATTCTGTGACGTTTCACCGCACTATTATAAGGGACCGAGCGCGCCGTGGAGCTCACACTCCTTCTCACTGTAACTGACAGGGAAGGTGCTGCGGGCGGGGATCTAGGCTTTCTGAAGAACTGATTTTTATTACAAGCGATTCTGTGGGGGTGTCTCAGCTTGTTCAGAGGACTGTTCTCTGATGTTTCTATTCTGATTTTTTGGGGTATCTGGATCTGAAATCCAGTGTAGCGTCCCACTGCAGTGCATTATACATTCAATATCCAAGTGGGATCTAAGCCAGTTCCTGTTGTATCATTTAAAGAAACAGCGTTTTTACAATACAAATACCACCTTCATTTTTGGTCTGGCTGACTTCATATTGCGCAATTTACATCCAGGGGTTAATTAAGCGTTGTTTTGCTGGGAGTGTGCTGACAAAAATAACGTCTTTTTCAACGACCAAATATATTATTTTTTTTGGTAGCCTAATTCACAAGCAAAGGCTAATTACAACTCGTATTCTCTTTGTTGTGTTGGCGTAGGAAAACACGCAATTGTAAACACGCTACTAGTTGTGCGGCTCAATTCTTTGGCGCCAATTTACATCCAGGGGTTAATTAAGCGTTTGTTTTGCTGGATGTGCGGGGATGACAAAAAATAAACGTCTTTTTAACGGCAAAATATATTTATTTTTTTTTGGGTAGCCTAATTCACAAGCAAAGGCTAATAAACTGTAATCTCTTGTTGTGTGGCGTAGAAAACACGCAATTGTACACGCTATAGTTTGTGCGGCTCAATTCTTTGCGCAATTTACATCAGGGGTTAATTAAGCGTTGTTTTGCTGGTGTGCTGACAAAAAATAAACCGTCTTTTTCAACGGGGCAAATAGTATATATTTTTTTTTTGGTAGCCTAAGTCACAAGCAAAGGCTAATTACAACTGTATCTCTTGTTGTTTGGCGTTGAAAAACACCGCATTTGTAACACGCTTACTAGTTTGTGCGGCTCAATTCTTTGGCACAAATTTACATCCAGGGGTTAATTAAGCGTGTTTTGCTGGTGTGCTGGACAAAATAAACCGTCCCTTTTTTCAACGCCAAATATATATAATTTTTTTTTGTAGCTATTTCACAAGCAAAGGCTAATTAAAACTGTATCTCTTGTTGTGTGTGCGTTAGAAACACGCAATTGTAACACGCTACTAGTTTGTGCGGCTCAATTCTTTGGCCACAATTTACATCAAGGGGTTAATTAAGCGTTTTTTGTTTGACTGGCGTGTGCTGACAATAAAATAACCGTCTTTTTCAACGCCAAATATATTTTATTTTTTGTTATCCTAATTCACAAGCAAAGGCTAATTACAACTGTATCTCTTGTTGTGTGGCGTAGAAAACACGCAATTGTAAAACGCTACTAGTTTGTGCGGCTCAATTCTTTGGCGCAATTTAATCCAGGGTTTATTTAATTAAGCGTTGTTTTGCTGGTGACGTTGTGCTGACCAAAAATAAACCGTCTCTTTTTCACACGCCAAATATATATATTTTTTTTTTGGTAGCCTAATTCACAAGCAAAGGCTATTACAACGGTATCTCTTGTTGGTGTTGGGTTAGAAAAACACGCAATTGTAATCCCGCTAACTAGTTTGTGCGGCGGCTCAATTCTTTGGCGCAATTTTACATCCCAGGGTTTAATTAAAGCGTGTTTTGCTGGTGTGCTAGATAAAAATAAACCTGTCTTTTTCAACGCCATAATATATATATTTTTTTTTTGGTAAGCCTCAATTTCACAAGCAAAGCTATTACAATCTGTATCTCTTGTTGTTTTGTGGCGTAGAAACACGCATTGTAACACGGTACCAAAGCTACTAGTTTGTGAGGCTCAATTCTTTGGCGCCAATTACTCAGGGGTTGTAATTAAAGCGTTGTTTGCTTGCTGTGCTGACAAAAATAACCGTCTTTTTCAACGCCAAAGTATATATATTTTTTTTGGTAGCCTAATCACAAGCAAAGGCTAATTACAAACGGTATCTCTTGGTTGTGTGGCGTAGAAAAACACGCAATTGTAACTCGCTACAAAGATACTAGTTGTTTGCGGCTCAATTCTTTGGCGCATTAATTTACATTCAGGGGTTAATTAAGCGTTGTTTTGCTGCTGTGCTGACAAAAATAAACCAGTCTTTTTCAACGCCAAATATATATATTTTTTTTTGGATTAGCCTAATTCACAAGCAAGGACTAAATTACAACTGTTCTTTGTTGTGGTGGCGTAGAAAACACGCAATTTTGTAACACGCTACTAGTTTGGTTGCGGCTCAAATTCTTTGGCACAATTTTACATCCAGGGGTTATTAGCGTGTTTTGCTGGTGTGGGGACAAAAAATAAAACGTCTTTTTCAACGACAAATATATATATTTTTTTTTTGGTAGCCTAATTCACAGCAAAAGGTAATTACAACTGTATCTGCTTGTTGTTGTGGCGTAGAAAAACACGCAATGTATAACCGCTACTAGTTTGGTGCGGCTCAATTCTTTGGGCGCAATTTCCATCCAGGGGTTAATTATAAAGCGTTGTTTTGCTGTGTGCTGACAGAAATAAACGTTCTTTTTCAACGCCAAATTTTATTTTTTTTTTTTTTTAGCCTAATTCACAAGCAAAGGCTAATTACAACTGTATCTCTTGTTGTGGGGCGATAGAAAACACGCAATTGTAAAACGCTACAAAGCTACTAGTTTGTGCGGCTCAATTCTTTGGCGCAATTTACATCAGGGTTAATTAAGCGTTGTTTTGGCTGCTGTGCTGACAAAAATAAACGTCTTTTTCAACGCCAAATATATATATATTTTTTTGTAGCCTTAATCACAAGCAAAGGATAATTACAACTGTATCTCATGTTGTGTGCGTAGAAAACACGCAAGTGTAACCGCTACAAAGTATAGTTTGTGCGGCTCAATCTTTGGCGCAATTTACATTCAGGGGTTAATTAAGCGTTCGTTTTGATGGGTGTGCAGAAAAAAATAAACCGTATTTTTCAACGCCAAATATATATATATTTTTTTTGGTAGACTAATTGAAAAGCAAAGGCTAATTACAACTGTATCTGTTGTTGTGTGGCGTAGTAAAAACACGCAATTGTTAACACGCTACAAAAGCTACTAGTTTTTGGTGGTCTTCAATTCTATGCGCAATTTACATCCAGGGGTTTAATTTAGCGTTGTTTTTGCTGCTGTGCTGACAAAAATAAACCGTCTTTTATTCAACACCGAAATATATAACATTTTTTCTTGTAGACATAATTCACAGCGAAGGTTATAATAAGCCTGTTTGCTGCTTTTACATTTAGTAAAACTCACAGTGCTTGTAAACGGACACATACAAGTAAATTTTTCCTTGGCCATTTGTGAGCGCAATTTAACAATTTATATACAAGGGTTACCAAGCTTGTTACTGGGTTCATTTGGAGTCAAAAACAGGTGTATATTTATCTATACAGATAGCTTCCTCAACAGTGTCTGTACATTTTGAACAAAACAGTTATGTCAGAAGAGAGGTGGCTGGCTATGCAAGCTGCGAGTGGCGTGGCACAAACATTTCATGAAACGGGCCCAGGTCGCAGCTCAGCAAGGGGGACGTCGCAGAGGGGTCACTCGGTGAGGCCAAAACTGCCGCGGGTCATCTAGCGGCGTGTGTTGTTCAGGCAACCCAATGGGTTCTTGATTGGTTGACTAGGTGCTCCTCTTCCTCCCAGTGACATCTGACAACCCCCAGCAAGAGTCGGTGGGAACCTCAGAACAACACTTAGTTGGAAATGGGCCCCGGGAGCGGTCAGGGGGCCGGCAACCCTCACCTGGTCTCAGCCGCCTCTGTCCCATCAGTTCCTCAGCCAGGGATTCTACTATGTGGTCGGCTCAGAGCCCACTATATGCGGAGGATGAACAATTTGAGGAGGTCAGTCAGCAGCTACGTGGCAGCGGAAGAAAATGGGGCCCAATATCCAGCTTCTTGAGTAGGCTGGCAAAGTATAGAAGTGGAGAGTGGCATGGGGAGGTCATGTGGTGAGAGGTCAGCTGGCTTACAAGACGGTGATGAGGACGTAGTGACGATGAAACACAAATAGATGATGATGTAGCCGACCGCACTTGGGTGCCGGGGGGTTGAAGCAAGGGCGGGGGGGGGGGTCTTCATCATGTCAGGAGAAGAGGCGTTCAGCTTGACACAGTCAGGCAGCGGCCGCAGCCAGGAAAGCTGGGTTGTGTGGCCGTGAGTCAGCAGGGTAGCAGGCAGTGTGAGGTCGAGAGCTAAGCGGCAACGGGGTGAAAACCCGCTTCGAGGTCCAAGGACAGTAGCGGCCACAGGGGCTCAGTGAGGGCAGCGGCGGCTGTGAGTCACTCAGTGCGGAGCGTTGGCAGGGTTTAAATCAGACTACTAGGCGGTGTGGCAGTTCTTTGCTAAGACACCGGAGGAGCCGAATATGGGTATATGTAGAATCTGTGGGCAGAAAGTGAAGCGTGGCCAGGGAGCTAACGTTGGCAAAACGGCCACTGCGTCAACCACAATGCAGCATGTCGACCATCCGGTGGCTGGGTGTACGTGGCTCAGTTGTGGTGGTCCATCCTGCAGCTGCTGCAGCAGCAGCGGCCAGTGGCTCGCATGCCATTTCAGCCAGTCAAGTGCTCCACCACCTCTGCATGAAGGCAGCTGTTTCTCTTTTGACATCTCCCGTGTCAGATGCTCCTGCCTCCTCGCTAACTCATCGGCGCAGCCAGTCGTTCAGAGCGGCGATTGTAAGAGACAACAGTATGCGTCCAACCATCTAAGGTGCTGCAGCAGCTGACCGTGCCTCTGTCCAAGTTGTTTGGTACTGCAGTCCCTCCCTTGTCCATAATGGTGGGACTCTGCACCATTCAGAGAATTAATGCTTGTGCCGAGCCGAGGATGGAGAGTTCCAAGCCGTATTTTCTTATCCAAAAGGCTAGTACCAGCACTTCATAAAATGTAGAACAGTAGTGGGTCAGTCCTTGAGCTTATCGGTTTGTTCCAGGTACACGGCAGCGCGGACGTCTGAGCGTGTAACTACGGTCAGGGCCTGTACATGTTCCTTTACGGCCCACTGGGTGGAATGTGCTTCCTGACCAGGGCACACCAACAACTGGACAGGAATGACGCCGCTTTATCTCACGTTGTCAAACTGCTGCTCCTGCGCCAATGTCCGCCTACTCTTCCTCCACCACATCTCAGCCTCACAGTACTGCTCCATCATACCACATGTGGTAGGGACAGCGGTGTACACGCAGTTCTACACCTGCTTGCTCGGCGAAAACGAAGTCACTCAAGGGGAGGAACTGCTCCGCGTCATGCAGCAGAAATCGATGTGTGGCTTTCCTCCCGACGCCAACTGCAAATCGGAACCCATGGTGAAGGGACATGGGATGAAAATGGTGTCCGCGCTGCACCGAGGGATTGAGGAAGGGACCATGCGCCCTGCATGGCGCACGAGTGTTTCAATCTAGGTTGTAAAAAGGTTCCTGAAGTCTTCACGATCTTCAGAACATTCTGTTGAAAATGGCCAGGAAACTGTGCATGCCTTTATCCATGTACAAAGCCAGGAAACACCCTCTCGAGTTGCAGCGGCCTCAGAACGGCCTCCCCAACACGCCTCTGATAATGCGATTTTACGATGTTTCCTCCCGTGGAATTCCAGCCTGCACATGTGGACCGGACTGTATGACAGAGAAAGGCCATTAAACGATTTTTTGATGATCAGCAGACAAGAAGTACTCCCCTGTGTACTTTGATGTCAGCAGTGGCAAGCTCATGCGTGGACACTGCCGTTTGTTGAGGCCATTCGAGGAGGCCAGTTATGTCAGTCGCCAGGACTTAGGGATGAATAACGTAATTCCACTGCTTCAGTCATGGAACAGATGGCTGAAAAATCTGTGCTGGGCAGCGGGACTGGAGATGTGGCGATACAATCTCGTGGCCACATTGAGTCCGGGTGGGGATCTGAAATGGAGAAGAGGAGGAGGGGAGGACATTGGAGCAGAGCATTGTCAGGTGAATAGAGTGGATTTTCTACCCAGGTGAGAAGTGAGGAGGAAGCAGGGAGCAGCTGGAGCAGGTGGATGGAGATGAGGAAGACGAGGCGATGAACTCCCAAGCACGTGGCAGTATACAGTGGGAAATGGAGGCAGGGAGGCCCTCGGAGTCAATTGTGCAGTTGTCCCGCAGCATGGCTTATTTGCTCTGGCTAGTGACAGCCGAATATGGTCAGCATCCGGCAGAGGGATGACTTCTGGCTCTCCACCCTTATTGGACCCTCGCTACCGGTCCAAAATGGGGACTTTTTCCCAGCTATGAGAGGGGAAGACAAATCAAATACTATAGGGAATCCTCCGTAATCAGTTTGGCCGTCTGCCTATGTGCGGCATCGTCATCCTCTGAAGGTTCTGACGGGGGGGTTCCTCAGAGCTCACGTACTACTGCCGCGGGCTGCTGGGGATGGTGGGGGGTAGGAGCAGTACCAGCTCCATCAGCAGTAAACCTAAGTCTGGAGTCACTAATGAGCAGCTTCTTCCCGCCTAGTGGAGGAGGGGCAGTCACCAGCAGCAGCAGCAGCAGCAGGACATGGAGTGCATTCCCTGAATGAACCAAACAGGTTGTGTATCCTGTGGCTTAATTGGACAGCACTCTGCCACCCCCAGTTAGAAGATCCGCTGGACTAATGGACAAGCCAAACTGTGGTGTGGGGCAGCAACTTGCAGAGGTTGCAGTGGAGAAGCTTCCTTGCCCGCTGGCCAGTAGTGTGGCATCAGAGCGGGTGTTTCAGTGCGGCGGGGGCCATCGTACCCAAGGTGAACCCGCTTGTCAGGGAAATGTTGAACGACTGACCTTTGTCAAGATGAATCAGGCGCGTGGATAGGCCAGGATTTCCCACACACCAATGCCTTAGGCGGTCAGTCTGGGTTCAAAACTACCTGCCTCAGCCACTATTCTGATGACGCCACGCCTGATGCACTCATTCTGCTGATAGTTTCTCCATCTGCCTACCACCGTCTTTACTGGGATGGTATTGCCACCCACCTTCAACACTCTGTCATTGTGCCACTGCTATGTGATCATGCTGATGTGCTGAGCTGTTGACCGTGACATCCACAACTGTGTATTGTTGCCACTCTGCGGCCTGGGTACTGTTTTGCACTCCAGAATTTGTCATTGGGCCATGTCTGACCTTCATGCTGCTGCCGCTGGCTGCTGCGTGCCCTCCAGTGTGTGATTGCGCCACTGTCTGACCTTATGCTGCTGCTGTTTGCTCTGCCGTGCCCTCCACACTGTGTCATTGTACCACTCTTTGGGCCTTACTCTTTTTTGTTGCCAGCTCCAGAATTTGTCATTGTGCAACTGCCTGCCTATCATACTGCTGCCGCATGTGAACTCCCTGTGTGATTGTTGGCCACTTCTGTGCCCTATACTGTTTTTTACACCTCCATATGTCATTGTGCACTGTTGACCTCATACTGCTGCTGACCGTGACCTCCACACGTATCATTGTGCCTCTTGTGGCCTAATACTGTTTTGCCGCCTCCATAATGTCATTGTGCCACTGCCTTCTGACCTCATACTGCTGCCGCCGTGACTCCACACTGTGTGTTGTGCACTCTGTGGCTTAATACTGTTTTTCCGGCCTCCATAATGTCATTGTTTGCCACTGCACTGACCTCATACTGCTGCCGCCGTGACCTCCACACTTGTGTGATTGTGCCACTCTGTGCTATACTGTTTTGCCACCCCAGAATGCCATGTGCCACTGTCTGACCTCATACTGCTGCGCGTGACCTCCACACTGTGTGAATGTGCCACTCGGTGGCTAATACGGGTTTTGCCGCCTCCAGAATGTCATAGTGCCACTGCTGACTCATGCTGCTGTGCCATGACCTCCACACTGTGTGATTGTGCCACTCTGTGGCCTAATACTGTTTTGCGCCTCCAGAATGTCAATGTGCATGCCTGCCTCATGCTGATGTGGCTTGCCGCCGTCACCTCCACACTCTTTATCATAATGTTGCCACCTGAGCTTTCAGCTTGTTGTTTTTCCAAGCTTTCGCTAGCGCTCATTCCCGTTGAGTTTTTTGGTCAGGTTTTTTTTTTTTTTTTTTATGGGCCTCATAAGTGCCCCAGGGAATTTTATAGTGAAGCGAGTCTAAGAGAGGCGGCAGTCATGTGCGTGTCATACTAAAACACAACATTGTATGAAAGACCAACCAAGCTCCCTTGCATTATTTAAGCATGGCACACGGTTACAGCACCTGCGGGCTCTGGGCAGCTGGAAATAGCTGTTTTTTAACGTGATTCGTGACGAAGTATTTCGGACGAAAACGAATTTTGTCGGAAAATTGGCGAAGTGACCGACCGAATTTTTGAGGAATTCGGCCATCTCTACTGCTAATACATTGTACCAGTGTAAAAAAAAAAAAAAAAAAAAAGACAGTTCTCCCTTCATGGAAATAAATAAGTAAAAACCATAAACAGTTTAAAAAAAAAATAAAAAAATAAATAAAATAAAAATAAATATTGAATAAAAAATAATTGTGCATACATTAGACACCCAAAAAAAAGTACACATATTAGGTATCCACACGACCGTAATAATCTGTAGAATTAATTAAAAGTTATTAAGTGTGAAATGTGAATGGTGTAATTGAAAAAATAAAAAAGTTACGACTGCTAGAAGGCAAAAACTAAAAAAAATATTCTGGTCATTAACTACTTTTCAGGCGTTCGACTTAAGGGGTTACTGTGGTATAAAAAATTAACAACATTATTTTGGGCACAACTGCCTTGATAAATGTGCCCCAATGAACACACAATCTTGCACGGTATAGTGAGAAAGGGTAAGGGAAGCAGAGGTGCTTATTGCCTACACAACTAAAGCAAAATGTGGCTGTTGGGGTTGCATGGTGGCCGAGTGAGACAGACAAGCCGCAAGTGGGTTAAGGGGCCCTTGATGAACGTGTGAGATTCTCACTTAGTAATGTATACTTTGACCAAATTCCATTAAGATGTGTTAATTAGTCTTAGAGTTAAAGCCAGTTCTTCTTGTATGTACACTACAGTGGAGTTCTCTTTATATCATCATGAATAATGTGTAGATGAAAGGATCCTATGTTGTTTTCACATTTGTCACATTGGTCATATTGCATGTAAGAAATGGAAGTAAAAATTTTGTGGCTATTGGATACATGTATTTCTGGAACTGTTACAATTTACATAATACATTTTTTTTTGGGTTCACAGGGGAGGCAAACTATTTGGCGATCTTGCAGGAGAACCTGCCCCCAAGCAGTTTTTTTAGTTTCTGGAAAAGAATCTGCTTTGTGTGTCGATGTATTTTCTGTATTTTTTTTTTTCAGAAATTGGGAATTAAGTCTCTTGTGCTTGTTATATTTATGTGTGTTTAAAACTTGCTTTCTTGTGAAAAATGTTTTTTTCCCCCAGTATTATTTTTTGTTTTATATATCAAAATATTTTACGGGTGGGATAAGTTTGTCCATATGGACATGTACCAACAACCCTCTTGTATGTATATGGTTTTAAATAGGCCGATTTCCAAATATATCTTGGAAAGTGGGGGAAACCCCTGTGGTGCTATCATGGCAATCATACTGACTGTTGTTTGGCTTTTCAAAAAAAATAGATACAACATTGAAATTGTTGTTAAAAATTAAAGGAAGGAGATTTCTGGGAGTCATTCTAAAATACGGAAAAAAAAAATTGTATTGCCTAAAAGTCCTTAGTTTGTTAAAATAAGAGCTATAGTAGTTGGCGTCCTGTAAAGTAATATTACAGATATCACGCTATGTGTCCCTGTATAGCAGCGCTGAAAGCAATGCTTCCACGGGAAAAATCCCTTTATGATATAGCAAGTAATGGAGCACGCAACAATGTTTTTATCATGCATAAAATGGTTTTTTTACGATGTGTGTATGAATCCAGAAAATCCTATGAGCAATGTATTATAGTACAATAAACAGGGAAGGTTATACAATTTTGTATGAGGTTGGTTTGTTAAGGATAAATGACGCGGCGCTTTTCGAGCTTTCCCATGCGCCCCTCTTTTGGGATGTGTAAACTGTTTTGGTTTTCTTTGTGGTCCGATGTTGCTTTTGCTGATGAAGAAGCTTTTGTAAAATGCAGTGTAACTATTGTGTACAAATGGAGGACATTGCTTGCTGAGAATTGTGCTACAGATTTGACATGAGTTTCACCCTTTACAAGGATTGAGTGAATATGCAAAGCTTTTCTGCAGCATTATGGGCCTGTGTAACAGTAAAATGGTCTTACTGGTCCATAGCAACCAATCAGAGCCCAGATTTCAATTTCCCAGAGAAGTATAGGAAATGAAAACTGAACTCTGGTTGCTACGGGCAACATTGACAGTCTTACTGCCGGACAATTTTGATAAATGAGGCCCAATGAGCATGTTGTAGATTTGGAAATCCACAGTGTGTGTCTTTTTTCATGTTTTTTTTTGCTGGATGGGGTTCACATGCATTGTTATAAATTTCCAGTGGAGAATCCGCCTAATGTGTGTGAATTTCTGTCACTTGCTTTATTATGTGTTAGCGCCAGTTTTATATCATGTATATGGCATGTGGGTGTGCTGAGTTTTTGCTTAAAGGGTCCTTCTGTTAAACTATTGGCTTTAATTGTGGAGGTGCAAAAAAGGGGGTCATTGTAATAACTTAAATTTTGTTTTTTTTTTTTTTTTAGTAAAACCAACAACTGAGAAACCCAAAGGAACTACTATTCCAAAAACATAAAGAATTTACAAAAAGTAAGTGATTAGTTTATTTCTTTTTAGGGGTTTCATATGTGGGAAACCCAGGTACGCAGCGTGGGGGCTGGGGATATTTGTTTTACGTCACTGTGCCCTTCCACTCCAGAGTCTCTCTAACCACCCTGGGATCACACACAATGTAAAAATAGGGGGAAATGCTGCAGTTGTCAAGGAGATGATGGTGGTTGTAGTTTCCCCCAACACACCGTTTGGGGGACGATAAACCCCACGCAGGTTTTTATGACTGTCCATGTTGTGGAGCACAATAAGAACAGGCAGGAGGACAGCAATTGGTGGTTCCAAGTTCAACAATCTTTTTCACTTACAGCAAGACACTTGCTTTAAGAACCTGAACCTTGTAAAACATATTTCATACAACTGATTGCAAAGAATTTTAATTAATTGTCTATAATTTTCTTTAAGAAGTAGAAAAAGTATCGGATCGTAAAAGGTTGAGGAAAAGATTAAGAAACAAATATTTACAAAATTTTGCAATTATAAGGCTGCTTTTACATGGCGCAGTTTTGGTGCAGTTTTAACTGCGCTCCAATTAAAAAATGCCTTTTTACCCAAAATTCTTTCGTTTTTAAATTGTTCAGAAAAAGGTGTTTTTGTAATAATCGTTATGTGTTTGAAGTCTGTGGATTACAAAAAACATTTCTGGGGTTTTCACTTTCAAACAGTTTAGATAAAAGGGGAAAAAGCTTGCTTTTTAATAAAGGCAGTTTAATTGGAGTGCAGCTAAAACTGCACCAAAGCTGCACTGTGTGAAAGCACCCTTAGGGTAAGGGTTTGTTTACATGGCTACATTTTGATGCTCTTTTTTGGGGAAAGTTTTGGTGCCGATTCTGCCCTCAAAAAAGCATAAAAAATTACTATAAAATGCCTCCAGTTCCATCGACTCCAGTATAAAAACCACATTGTCGTTCATACTGCACAGTTTTTTATGAGCTGAAAAATAAGTGACATGTCAATTCTGGGTGTGTTTTAATTGGAGTAAAATGCCTATGGGAAACAATGGAAAGCTTCAAAACAGTATGTTAAATGCCTGACACAAAGGGCTACATGTATGAATGGGGCTGCGCCAGTTTTTGGGTGTACGTTGAGTCAAAAAGAATGTATAAACAGGTGCACTCCATAATATGGCGCGATAAGTCCCTTTGTAATTAGTGACGTTCTGGGGGTGTCACACCACATTCATAGAAGTCGATACATTTATGATTCTCTGACGCCAAGCCTGGGCGCAGAACAGTTAGAACAGCCAGACCAGGGTAAAGGTGGTGCCTGAGCCAGACTTGTGGTATTGGCTCTACACTGCGCCTGTATGTATGACCTGCAGAAGAACAGCCAGACCAGGGTAAAGGTGCTGTCTGAGCCAGACTTGTGGTATTGGCTCTACATGCCCTCTATGTATGACCTGCACAAGAACAGCCAGACCAGGGTAAAGCCTGAACCAGACTTGCGGTATTGGCACTACACTGCCCTGTATGTATGACCTGCAGAAGAACAGCCAGACCGGGGTAAAGGTGGTGCCTGAGCCAGACTTGTGGTATTGGCTCTACACTGCGCCTGTATGTATGACCTGCAGAAGAACAGCCTGACCAGGGTAAAGGTGCTGTCTGAGCCAGACTTGTGGTATTGGCTCTACACTGCCCTCTATGTATGACCTGCAGAAGAACAGCCGGACCAGGGTAAAGGTGCTGTCTGAGCCAGACTTGCGGTATTGGCTCTACACTGCCCTGTATGTATGACCTGCAGAAGAACAGCCAGACCAGGATAAAGGTGGTGCCTGAGCCTGACTTGTGGTATTGGCTCTACACTGCCCTGTATGTATGACCTGCAGAAGAACAGCCAGAACAGGTTATAGTTGGTACCTGAGCCAGACTTGTGGTATTGGTTCTACACTGCCCTGTATGTATGAGCTGCAGGAGAACAGCCAGACCTGGGTAAAGGTGGTGCCTGAGCCAGACTTGTGGTATTGGCTCTACACTGCCCTGTATGTATGACCTGCAGAAGAACAGTCAGACCAGGGTAAAGGTGGTGCCTGAGCCAGACTTGTGGCATTGGTTCTACACTGCCCTGTATGTATGACTTACAGAAGAACAGCCAGACCAGGGTAAAGGTGGTGTCTGAGCCAGACTTGTGGTATTGGCTCTACACTGCCCTGTATGTATGAGCTGCAGAACAGCCAGACCAGGGTAAAGGTGGTGCCTGAGCCAGACTTGTGGTATTGGCTCTACACTGCCCTGTATGTATGACCTGCAGAAGAACAGCCAGACCAGGGTAAAGGTGGTGCCTGAGCCAGACTTGTGGTATTGGCTCTACACTGCCCTGTATGTGTGACCTGCAGAAGAACAGCCAGACCAGGGTAAAGGTGGTGCCTGAGCCAGACTTGTGGTATTGGCACCACATTGCCCTGTAGGTATTACCTGCAGAAGAACAGCCAGACCAGGGTAAAGGTGGTGCCTGAGCCAGACTTGTGGTGTTGGCTCTACACTGCCCTGTATGTGTGACCTGCAGAAGAACAGCTTCATACATTCTGACGTGTTCTTCACTGCCTTAAAGCAATTTAGAACTGGCCTGTCAGCGCCAATGTTCATACATGTCACCCAAAGTGAAGCATGTTTTTGATGCGATTTTGGATGTGGATCCGCGCCTACAAACCACTCTGGCAAAAAATGTGGGTGTTTCACAAAAAAAAAACAGCGACAAAAAAATCACGGAAAAACCTTGACAAAAACTTGTCTGAAAACGGCAAATATGAAGTGGTTTTCAGATGAATATTTGATGCCGAATTTGACGCTGAAAAATAAGTGTCCAAATTAGCCATGTAAATATACCCTGAGAATACACACAGGAGTTTCACTTTTATTCAAGAAGCCCCATAACAAAATGAGATGGGCCCCAACACCTAATGACAGGAATCTGAAACAGCTTTGTAGTAAGGGTATGTCCACACAACGTCATTTTTGAAGTGTAAATTACGCTTCAAAATACGCCTGACTAGAGGTATATTTTTAAATGTATTTTTTTTTTAAACTGTGGAGTAAATTTTGAGGTGTTTACAGGCTGAAAATATGATGCACAATTGTTTTTATGAGAATTTCACTTGAATAAACGCCTCAAGAATTCACAATTCGTTTAAAGTTACTTGAGTGAAATCATCCCAAAAAAGCTGTCGCAAATACGCGTCATGTGAATAACGGCACGTATTTTACATTGGAATCAATGACAGATGTATGAACATTGTTTGAAGCCTATTTTGGGGCATATTTCAGCGCAAAATACATCCCAAAATAAGCATAACATTACGTTCACTATCAGAGAATTTATATAGCAGTGCTAGATAGTAGAAAGCCTCCAATTTGTTATTTCCTAGAAAAGGGTACAATGTTTTTGGACTTAAAGGGCCCCACCAACCCCTGGGTCCCATAGCAGCTACTATGCCTATAGCTATGCCCATGAATACACGGACTGGTCTTGCGAGCAGTCATAGTGTGGGGGCATCGCGCAGCAGAGAATCGATCTGGCCATTAACAATCAATGATCATTAGGGGGCTTTCACACAGTTCAGTTTTGGTGCAGTTTTAGCTGTGCTCCAATTAAACTGCCTTTATTGCCAGAGAGCTTCTTTCAGTTGTCTAAATTGTTCAGAAAGGTGTTTCGAGTAAGTAATCAATGACTGTATTTGAAGTCTTGTGGATAAAAACACACTAATTGATTACTCACTTTCCAACAATTTAGATAAGAGAAAAAGCTTGCAGGTAATAAAGGCAGTTTAATTGCAGTTAAAACTGCACCAAAACTGCGGTGCAGTTTTGGTGCATTTTTTTGGATTCGTTTTTTGTGCAGGAAGGCACAGCAATTAATGCTGTACATTGCTGCACAAAAAACGCATCCAAAAAAACGCACCGTGTGAAAGCACCTTTAGGGGCCGTTCACACGGCTTATTTCTGGGTCGGATTGCAGCTGTATTGTGCGCCATACTGCGCTGCAATACGGCTGGAATCCGTCCCAGTCATTATGGTAATCCACAGTTCTCATAGAGAACTATGGATTCCGTCTATCCTCCAAGCTCGGCGAATCCGCCGGGCGGGGAGAAGATGATGTTACATGCACAATATATCCCAGTCCGGGATACGCGCCGTGGATTACAATGCCATGGCGAAAATCCGGTTTCCACGGCAAATTTACGGCTTGAATAATGCCGTGGGTCGAGTAACGAGGAATGCGCATAGTAGTGTTCACTGCTTGCTAATGGTCATGCGGTTTTGATGGTGTTCACCTGTGGCCATATATCAAGCTAATTAAAAATCATTGGTGCGGGGCATCACAGCAGTTTTTTGCTACATCAAAGCTTCACCACGAGTATGCTGAGACCATTCTGTGTATTCCTACCATAAAGGCATGTTCACACGGCTTAAAATGGGCCGTATTTCGGTCCGTAATTACGCGCCGAAGTGCGCCAATTACGGGCCGAAAACGGCCCATTCATTACGGTAATTCACAGTTCTCATAGAGAACTATGGATAACGTCTCCTCTCCCCGCCCGGCGAAGCCGCCAGGCGGGGAGATAATTCACATGTCACTTTCTAGCGGCGTATACGCGCCGCTAGCAGTGATAGTCTATGGGCCGGCGAATTAAGCCGTGTGAACATAGCCTAAGGGAGAGAGCTTACATGATTATCAAGATGTGGATCTTTGCTAATTTAAAGAAAACATGGCCACCAACAAGAGAGTTGTCAAATTAAACAATGGAAAGGATTATTAAGCTCCTTCAAAATAGAAATGCTGTGCAGTGAATCCATAACTCAGTAACTAAAATAATGTTCCAATGCATTTGAGTGTAAGTGAGAGCATGACATCATGAACGCATTCTAATATGTAAACCTATCTAAAATTATGCAATCCCAGGTGATGTGGTTTCAGTGGATTCAACTGAGTGGGGCTTATCCGTGGCTAAATCCTAGGTGGATTCTGTGTCAGAAATCAGATTGGGTTTCTGCCACAGATAGACAATGGATTTTTCCGACAGAATAATACATTGTGTGCAGAGGGTATTACAGTAAACTTATAAACCAATCATCCAAAACATTTAAACCACTGACAGATGAAGTGAATGTCACTGATTATCTCATTATAATGGCCCATGTTGGGGGTGGTGAAGTATATTATATAGTAAGTGAACAGTCAGTTCTTACACCCTTACCGACATTGGATGTATGGGCACATACCATTGTTGGAAAGAGTCTATGTAGATTGTGGAACCCGAATATAGTGCGGGCACAGACTTTGAGCCTGCACCATAAGAGCTCAGTAAATGTTGCCTAAGAAACTTGCCACTGGTCTAGGACAGTTGGCAAGTGTGCCATGCCAGCAAAAATACAGTGACACTATAGGCGGGCCGCCCCCTGCTTGCTACGGCAGTGATCATTCAAAATATACATGGTATTTGAGCCCAGAGCCAGAACAGCCTATACCAGGGTATGCACCTATATTAGTGATAGCATATACTGCTGTTAACTATACAAAGTCTATATTAATATTAAAAATGCAATGTGAATGGGAACTCTCTATGAACAGGGACAAGGTCTGATGATCTACTGTAGTAAACAGCTTTGACTATGGAGGTTTCCGTTAAAAGTTTTGATTGACTTTGCTTAAAAATTAATTCAGTTAAGAAATATCACTAGATATTCATTAAAAGTTTCCAATTTTTGTCATTCTGAATCATGAACAACAGGCGGGTGACGGAACAACATGTTTTCTTTTTCATTTGTCTCATTTATATATCACCTTGGAGAGTAAGAAAGGCAAAATGAGGGAAAATCAGTGATGCAATGTAATGTCTAGAACTGTAACAAACAATTACATAATATGTATATTTTGGTATCGCAGCCGATTCAGAACCATTTGAGGAGGACATTACTACAGGAGAACCTGACCTCACAACAAGTACTTAGAATGCAGAAAGAATCTGCTGTTTGTGTGGCGAGATATTTTCTGTATATCTGTCTTTTCCTATAATTTGTGTAAGTCTCTGGCTGCTTGTTATAGCTCATGTGTCGCTGAATAAGCTTTCGTGAAATGTTCTCCCCTCAGTTTTGTATTCTTTTCGTTTTTCAGAGGAAGCAGAGTATTATCTGCCGACATGTACTTACCGAACAACATATCCCCAATTATGGGACATCTCAAAATTACAGGAACACATCTCTTTTTCAATCACACCTGGCAACCTTTAAAAGTGGCTTCAGGGAGTTCTGTGATGCGGAGTGTGTAGCTAAACGTCTTTGCATGAATGGCAGAACATTTCACACACAGCTTTCCCATGATATGATATTGGGGATAGCTATGCCATAACCCAGCTTTCCTTTGTTACTGAGCTTGATACAGAGTAAAAAGTACCCTACACTGCTGGGTGCTGTTTGGCAGAGAATGGCAGGCGGGCAAAACACCAACCAATAACACAGGAAGCAGCACAGAGAGGCCGTTCAGCCAGCTGCAGAATGTATAGTCTAGCCTCAGCCCTTTGCATGTAACCAGATGTCAGGGCAGCGTCTCCTGTCACATTAGCCTGGCACTATAGGGTTTAACAGAAGGTGCAGGAAGTGCCATGAAAGTTGGCAAATATGCTTTTTATTCCATTTTTTGTGATTCTGGATGAGCAAAAATATACAATTCTGGCTGATTGGATCATTCCAGACATGGAAAAGCCTATTACGTATACTTTTTTTAAATAGGAAAACGGGTTTTGTATTTATTTTTTTATTTTATTATTTACTTTATTTTTTTATGTTTACTTGTTTTTTAACCTTTTTTGTCTCACTATGAGCCACATGTATGAACCTGTTTAGGTCTAAAACTCATTCTTTTGCCCATAGGTTACTGACTGGCAGCCTATTAGATGCTCACTCTGCAGGGCTTTATATGCTTTCTTCATAGCAGACCATGAGGCCTTTATTTGGTCTCATTCTGCCATAGCAACCATTAGCACCTGGGATAGCATTTGCGAGGTGCTGATGATTTAACAGAGGGAGTCTCCTCTCAATGTTAACTACTTAGATGCCAGGGCAGCTACTGACTGCCACACCTATGGGGTTAAACGGCCGGGATCAGAGCTAGCTCCAATGCATTGTATTGTATGGATTTCCAGTGGCGAATCTGTATCCCAAATCCACAGCGCGCTGCGTCTCAATTTGTCACTCGCTTTATTAGATGTTAGTTTTATATCATGTATATGGCATGTGGGTGTGCTGACGTCTTGTCCTGAAGGTACTTCTGCTTACACTATGTGTCTTCTCATTGTGGAGGCAGCAGAACACGGCTCATAGTAATAACGACCTACATTTATGATTTTTGTCTTAGTGAAACCAACAACTGTAAAACCCAAAGAAATTATCATTCCAACAACACATGAAGAACTTACAACAAGTAAGTGATTAGATAGGTTATCTCACTATAGAGGTGCAAGAACTGGAAATCCTGCTCAGAGCTGTGTTATGTCTCTGTTTTGTACAATAGGACACCTATAATGGTACATGGTGCTTTAGTGTAACTTTGTATGCCTTAAATTTCTTATGGAGGCATAGAAAAGTTTTTGTTCTGATGGATTCCATACAGAGCTAATGGAATAGAAGTTGTGCCCTTTTCCATCGGATGCAGTTAGTATAGAAAGAATATATGTCTGGCATCCAGTGGAGATTAGTTCAGCAGCGCACAACAACTGTGAAACAGAACTTATACAAATGAGGGTAAAGTTTCTAAATTAATGGTCTACATTTTTCTTTAAGAAATATATAAAAAAGGAAAAAATCATAAAAGATTGAGGAAAAAATATGGAAACACCTTGTCTGTAGTAATTAGAGTGGAAATACACGGATTGGTCTTGGCAGGGTCATAGTGTGGGCATTACCCAGCTGAGAACAAATGTGGCACCCCATGCCAATTATTTTTAATTAGCTTAATAAGCAGCTGCATGGATTTGCAGGTCAGCACGTGCATTATCTATACAATGTAGAACAGTGTACACGTGATCGCCCCTTAGTGGTTAAATAACCTTCGAAGGACTACAAGTAGAAGTGTAAAAATAAAAAAATTCAATTAAGAAGTTTAAAAAATAAAAAAGTTCAAAACAACCCCATTGGCATTTTACAAATAAAAAAATAAAAAGTTACACATAATTGGTATCGATATGTCCGTAAACATCTGATCTATTAAAATATAAATTTTTTCCTGGTCGGTGAACAGCATAAAAGAAAACAATTCTCATTGGCAAATTAGCGATTATTTGAACATTTCAGGTCCCCAGAAAATTGGATAAAAAAGTGATCGAAAGTCGCCTGTACTATGCTTCAGCCGACAAAAAAGTCCTCACTCAAGTACATAGGTGGAAAAAAAAAAAAAGATTTATTGGTCACAGGAAAAAAACACAGAGAAGGTATAACATAAAAAAAACTCTACGTATTTGATATCACCGGAATCATACTCACCTGCTGAACACAGATAACACATCATTTATACAAAAAAAGTATATTCCATAAAAATAAGACCCTTGCAAAAATGGCAAATTTATTTTTTTTTTACATTTCACCCAATAATTTTTGGGGGGTTTCCCAGTATGTTTTATGGTTGGCCAATAACACCATCAAAAAGTAAATTTATGGCTCTTGAAATGTGAGGAGGAAAAAAAAGAATGCAACAAAAAGACTTGGTCATTAAGGAGTTAATAATCAGTGTGCATCAGTGTTCTCTGCTTTGTAATGGCCGTATGAGGTATGAAAGCAATTCCTGGCTACTTCAAATTTTAAATCCGGGAGTTTAAAGGGGTTATATCATTTCATTAAATGGTCTTCAGTATAAGAGGACAGTGAATACAAGGAACTTTGCAATTGGATGTCATTAGCAAATCTGTCTTGTTTTCACAGTCTGCCTTATCTTCGTTTTCTGTAAACACTGTTCCCCAGTGCAGGTCGGATCCCACCTCCTTGCTTTTCATTGGCTGCCGGCTCTACTAATTAACATTCTGTCTGGCCCCTGGTTGTATTCACGGGAGCGTGCATTCCTGCCTCTCTCACTCAGAATAAGGGGCTGGCAACATTTCACTCAGCACAGCCACCAGCTCCACAGTAACTCTGCAGCTGCTTCTATATTCAGAAAACAGCAGAATTGTGCTCGGTGACTAAGGTCTGTGCTGCCCTGGATGAGTTCATAGAAGACTGGATTCAACTGTAACAAAGCTCCAGCTGTGAGAGGAGAAGAGATCAGTGCTCTGAGTTCACAGACGACTGCCTAGACTGAATGCAGGGTGTGCTATGTAAACAAACAGCTCTTACAAAATAAGAATGCATAGGGAGAGGAATAACACAGTGACATGTGGACTCAGATAGAGAGGTGGGGGAAGAGCACACTGACTCGGGAGCGAGCATGAACAGTGAAGGAGGGGATGATGTCATCCCCCTTCAGTTAACAAACACCCAGCTGGCAGGGGAAGAAACGCCCCTGAATTTGATTAGTAGAATGAAGTAGAATGAAACACACAAACTGATGAAGTGATAAATTCGCTTTAATGATTTCATAGAACACTATAAACATAATTTATATGGACAAGTAAAGATATTCCACCACCTTCATGTGTTTCTTTTCTTTTGCCTCCTTATTTAACTATCATAAGATCAGTGAAACTTCCTGGTTGTGGGAATATACAGTACGCAGTTCTTCAGCAGCTCTTTCCTACAAGTCCCAGAATCCATTAGGGTATGTTCACACGGCTTATTTTGACATGGTTTTAGATGAGGTTTTCAGAGCGTTTCCGGAGGTCCTAATGCACATTCAGCCAATTTAACAATGCAAGTCTTCTGAACAGGTGAAAAGGTCTATTTAGCAAATGCATCAAAAAGATATCCCCTCCTATCAGAAGAGGTAAAAAATAATGAGGCAGCTAGACTCTAGCAGCTAACAGTGATGAGTCACTATGTAAACATATTTATCACTGCAAGTGTGTATGTGTCCATATGTATAACACCCTCCCCCTCCAGCTCTGTACTGATTACATTTCTGTCAATACCTCTGTTTACATAGTGACTGATGAGTCACTAGAGGCAGCCATATCTTTCTCTGCTCAGGTCACGCCCACTCTATAGGGTTGTTTCTGACCTGAGCCTGGCCTCAAAGCACACCCACTGAAAGATGACAAAACATCCATTGAGGCCATGTGATCAATGGATATCACATGCAGGGGCATAGCAACAGGGGGTGCAGAGGTAGCAGTCGCTGCCGGGCCCTGCAGCCTAAGGGGGCCCAAAAGCCCTTCTGCCACATAAGGAGGTATAAGCATTGTAAATGGCACATGATAGCTGTGGGTCCCCATTACAATTTTTGCACTAGGGCCCAGGAGCTTCAAGTTACGCCTCTGATCACATGGTATGCAGGAAGTGGGAAGGAGGGGAGTAAAGTTCTCTCTACCTGGTTTTGCAAAGCAGAACAGGTAAATAAACAGAAAAATAATGTTTCAATATAATTAAATTGTTAGCTCTATCATAAGAGAACATCTTTAACCATGACTGTGCTGAGACCGCTCTGTGTATCCCTAACCTAAAGGATAGTGCTTGTACACCTTAATAAGATGTGAGACTTAGCTAATTGAAAGAAAACAGGGCCACCAGAGAATTGTTTAATGAAACAATGGAAAGGACTATAAAATTCCTTCTAAACAGAAATCCAGCAATCTCTCCGTGAAGGGAATCCATAATTTTTGCCAGGGGTTGTAGGTCACTCTAACAAGCCAAATTTCTATTCTAATACAACCCACCTCCAGCAAGTGCAATAATTAGGGCACAGTCTAAATTTCTTTAATCTACTAGGGGTTTATTTTGTCTTATACTGATCAAAAAGGTCAACCCAAATTATGTGTTACCGGCAATTTATGAAAGCCTGGCATTCTATAGGATACCTGTCAGGGCTGGGCTGTGCTCAGGCTCTAGGGATCTGCAGGCTGCAGCAGCTGATGCACGATCCCATCCTGATACACATGCTGCTGACAACTCTGTGAGTGACAGGGGCCCAGCCACTCTTGACAGGGGGCAAGTCGCACCAGCCAATGGGAGGACCCGGAGAACGCTCCAATCAGCTGCAGGGGCGGCTGATTGGCTGAGTGCAGCGCCTGTGATATTCCTGGCTACCTTGTTACTTGTTCTTGTGTTTGCTTATCTGTGTACCTGACATCGACTTGTTCTCCTGACCCCGGCTTGTCTCCTGATTTTGTGCTTCGCTTCCGTTTGGCTCTTGACCTCGGCTTGTTTACGTTTATCCCTCTGGTTCTTTTTTTTTTTTTTTTTTAAACAATTTTTATTTGCAAGACAAATTTACAAAGAATATGTCATACATTCTTAATAGTATCTAATTGACATCACATGAATACATACATCTTTGTATGATAGAAGTTTTGAGAAAATGTCCTTGTCTTTACAATTTTTAAACTGTGAATCAAAAAATAAGGAAAAACATCTAATAAACTGAAATTAACAGAAATTTGAACATCCTTTAGTCCTTCTTGGCTATTACTAAGGTCACTATTGCGCTAATAGACAAACTCCACCTGATATATCCACTGGCCAAAATGGGGAAAGGGGGGGGGGGAACAAAAAAAAAAAATCGTAAATCCCACATTACTTCTTCCAACCCCTAGTCTTTAACTTCTAATTTTCCCAAGTTACCTGCAAGTTTCTCCTTTAGATAGTAAGAAGTATATTCAAAAGGTTTCATAATCTTGGTCAACTCCTGGTCGGTGAAGGCAAATTCCATAAAGTTCCTCCACTTTTTAACAAATTTTTAATTGAGCCTCTCTTGGATCTTTTCTGTATCCAATTTATCAAGGAAGAAAAAATTTCTCTCAATGTTCTGAGAACCTCCCCCATATCTGGACTAACTTCTTGCAACCAGTTACCTTAAAATGCACTTTTTAGCTACCAAAAGGGTAATATGTAGACCTTTATTTCCAGACAAGAAGTACCACCTCCTTCACATCCCGGAGGCCCGGATCATAGGGAAAATTTTTTGTTTTTAGATCATATTCCAATTTTGTTCCGGAAGTAAAAAATTTATCTCTCTTTCCCTTAAATTTCTTTATCTCTAAAAGTCTGCCATATAAACAGCCAAGAATTTCCAGATAACCCAACCCAATAAGCATCAAATTTAAAACTCTCTTCGCTTTTGTATATCTAAAACTTGGGGTTTTTTCGTGTTTGTTTCGGTAGGGAAATATTGTCTTCGGAGCTGTCTTTTTTTTTTCTTTCCGTGGAAAAATTTGTTTCTTTTCTGGTTTTTTTTTAATTTTTTTTATATTCTTTTTTTTCCAATATTAAAAAGTTTTTTTTCTCTTCCCTGTGTAATCCTAATCCCTAATTTTTTTTAATTTTGTATAAATAGGAGGGGAAAATTTTTTTCTGTTTATTTTTAAACAGATGATCTTAATATAAAAATGCCTTTTATCTCTGGAAATTTTTAAAAAGGGTATTTTAATAAAAACTTAATCTTCCCAAGGGAACGCAATTGTTTTTCTAACATTGGGGGTTGTCTCCTAATGATTTTTTAAATTTAAAAAGATTATAAAAAAACCACTTTGCAAATTGTTAAAAAATTTCCCTACTATTTTTACTAGCCCTTTGGATTCACACACTTTAAATTCTAAGTAGCCCCTTTTGATCTTTCTTCTCTTCAGTGTATTTATCACCTTTAACAGGGACAGAACCCCCTCCGACAGAATGCTTCTGGTGAGGGAGGAAAGGGGGGGGGGGAAGGAAAGGGTCTTTCCCAGCTGCGATTCCCTTTTCCCCGTTTCCCCCTCCTTCTACCAATTTTGATTGGACAGCATAACCCTGTTGTTCTATAACATTAGCTTTGAATGTGACATTTTATAATATACAAATCGGGATGGAAATTTTATTTTCTCCTGTATTAGGGACACTCTGTTAAAAAAAGCCTTGTTTTTTGTGGAAGTAAAAGACTTTAAACTAAGCAAAGGGGGGTTTTAAGGAAAAACACAGCATCCCCCTCTGCTCTTTACAAAACGTTAAAATATTCCTTTAATTGATCACCATTTTCCCTAACGCCAGGAGGCCCACATTAAACTTAAAAACCCCCCCTTATAAAATTACGTAGCTCCTTATTTTTTGGGGGAAAGGGAGAGAACAGACAGCCCAAGAAGACCCCCTCAGTTCAAATTACGGGAATAAGGTTTGAAAAAGCTCTTAAGGAGACAATCCTTTAAGTTAGAAAAATTACTCGAATCCCAAACCCAGTCCCTAACGTGTCTTACCAACGTGCTATATTTAACCCTTTAAATTTTTGGCTTTTGAAGTAAACCAAATTTTTGGCATAACTATTTATATATGCCACTCTGGGTCTTTTTTTTTCCAGGGGAAAAACCTATGAAACTGTACGTGCTTTTTAAATATCTTTGTTTTTTCAAAAAAATTTGGCAAGTTCGGGATTGGATACAAAAACCCTCGCAAAACTCCCTTTTTTTTGGGTGTCCCCCAACCAAAAAGGAAAGTGAAAGATTTTGCCACCTATCAATTCGGGAAATTTTGTGAAACGGGGGGATCATAATTTAGATTATCAGTGTAAAGACTTTTTCCAATTTTAAATCCCTAAAAAAAGTTATATGGAAAAAACAATTTCTAAAGAGCCCTTGTTTAATGTCTTTTTAAATGCCTAATGGAGAGTTGACTTTTTTGAAATTTAAATTTTTGTAACCAGAGATTTTCCCCCAATTCACTCAGTTTTCTATAATTTCTGTAAATGTTGCTCTGGAGATCCAAAAAATCACATGTCATCTGCAAAACAACAAAATTTCATTTTTCATCCCAATTTTACCCAGTGTTAAGTTTTCCTTTTAGAACTTTGGGTATTAAGGTTAAAAGAGCTATGTTAAACAACAGGGGTGACATAGGGCATCCCTGTCGTGTGCCCTTTCTTAGGTGACTTGTACTGATAAAAAGCCTGGAGTAATCTTACCCTGAGGATTATGAAAAATTGCTGAAATAAAACTTCTGAAATCTTTTTTAAATCCCTAGCTTTCCCAAAAACTAAATTTTAGCCATTTCCTTTTTACCATTAAAAAGTTTTTCTGCATCGACAGCCCAAACCGCTGAGGATTTAGCCCCCCTTCCCTTTTATTGATCTTGTACTGTGAAAACCCTTTTTCGTATGTTCCCCACGCCGCCCTTTCCCTTGACAATCCACACTTTTTTGGTTTATCAATTAGGCAGATAAATTGATTCTTTGGCCAAAATTTTGAGACAATTTTGAAAATCCTGATTTATCAGGATATTGGGCGGTAAAAACCTGGGCAACAATGGGTCTTTAAACGTTTTTTAAAGAATTTAATATGGGCTGTTTCCCCGGATATCATTACCGTTTTTGGGTATAATTTGTTTAAAAAACTCACTTAGTTTTGGAAAATTTCCCTCTGCCAATAGACCATAAAACCCCCCGGGGGTACCCGTCGGGCCAGGTGCCTTTCCCCTTTTTGTAATTCTTAATTGTACAAATTATTTCTTCTTCGAAATCGGGAGCATTCAAAAATTCTCTCTTTTCCTCGGTCAGGGTAGGTAATGAGATCTCTAAAAAACGTTCACTATCAAAAATCCAAAATTCGTGTTTTTTATAAAGCTTTGCATAGTTTTTTTTTTAAATAGTTTTAAATTTAAATTTTGGGTCTTTTTGTATTCTCCTTTTTTTTTCATCACCTTGGATTGTGTTTTTAGACTTTCCCCTAGCAAGTTTGGGCCCAACAATTTACCTGCCTTTTACCGAATTTAAATAATCTAGTTTATATTGATCATTATACATAGATTCCAATTTCGTTTGCCATTGTAAAATTCCTTTTTGCTTTCTCCCACTCTTGTTTTTTTGCTGCTAAAGGGGGTTTGTGTGAAATCTGTGTTTTTTTTCCTAAATGTACAAAAAGTTTCCTCTACTTTAGTTTTGTTTTTTTCTTTTATGCATTTACTAAGACTTTTATCGGGGGCCCTTAAAAAACCACCTTTGCCTTTTTCCCAGAAAAGGAAAAATTAGACTTTTCTCTACGTTATTTTTGGAAAAATCCCACCCCAACCCTGAAAAACAATTTTTTGAACTCTTTATCTTTTGTAAAAAAAATGATGCTCCCTCCAAATTTTATCCGTGCCCCTGGGATAGTCGGGCTGAATTGACTTTTTAATGGGCATGGTCTGAAAAAACCCCATATCCTTTATATCTCCCTCACTATTTTACCTAACAGCCGATCGATATAAAAAAATATTTTCAATGCTGACCACGATTTTGGGCATGTAAATAAAATTAAATTCCCTTCCCTCAGGATTTTTTATGCCCAGACATCGTTTAACCTACAGTTCTTTGAGAACTGGGACAACAGAGATGTTTTTGATGGTCTACTATATAAAACCTTTATTCCTCTTTTCCCTATCTTCTCGTTATCCATTACTAAATTAAAGTCCCCCCCTATTAATATTTGCTGTTCGGTGTCAGCTAATACTTTCCCCTCCAGACCCCAAAAAAAAGGTTCGTTTGGTTATTTGGGTGCATATATGTTAAAATACTAATTCACCTGATGGGGTATCTAAAAAAGATGAATCTTCTACATCTTTATCACTCTTATAATACCATAGCTTGCGATTGTTTACTAATTAAAAAACCAAAACCCCTGCTTTTTTTCTTTAGTGGGGGAACCAAATACTTCCCTACCCACAATTTATTCTCCTGTCAAAGTCCCTTTTTGTGAGAGTTTTCCTTAATAATGCTATATCTATATTAAGCCGTTTTAATGCCTTATAATCTCTCGTTTATGGGGGACCGTAAAACCCCTTTATATTCCCCAAAATACTATTTTCATATCCATGTTTTATTATTCAAATTGAAATGTATCCCACTTTTGGAAATATTTCAAATATTTTAACCAGCAGCAAGAAAAAAACTCAGAAACAGCCAAGAAAGGGGCTCTGACAAAAACCAAACTACCTGGAAAAACAAAAAAACCTTGAGGAAATTTTTTTTTTAAAACTCTCCCACATTTCCTTTTATCCCTCTTATTTTGGGCTTCCTTTTTTCCCTCATGTTACATCTTTCAAAAGACCCCGGACCCCCCACCCAAACCCAATTTTACCCTAAAAACCTACAATATGGAAAAACACATTAAATATGTTGGTATTAACTATAGCTTTTTGGGCCCCCGCTGTTTTTATCAAGAAACGCTTTAAAAAAACATAGTCCGAAAACAGAACCCATTTATAGTCTATTGTGGTAGACTGCTTGACAAAATCTTTTTATGAAACATTAAACTTTGTTTCCTCGCACCTCGGGGGAATGGCGGGAATAAGGGTTCTTTAGACCTCGATGGGATGTTTGGGCTAGGCCACTTGTTTTTGGGGGTGGAGAGGATGAGAGACTTCTCCTCACCAAGTCCTCTTCCCGTTTCTTGACGCTCTTGTTCTTTTGTGAACCGCCCTGTCAATGTGTTTTGGTTTTAAAGTCCCAAAAAACTTCTTCGGATTTAAAGGCTTCGATTTTTTTGGCAAGAAGATTTCAATTTGTGGAAAATTGTAGGCAAATTTATTTTTTTCTTTTTATCAAAGACGAAACCTGTGGAGAGAGCTTTCTTTTTTAGAAACTCAGCGGAATAGTCAGCGAAATCAAGACTGAATGTCCTTAATAAGGGTCTTTTCCCTTTTTTTTTTGAAAGTTGTAATAAAACAGTCTTTTCTCTAAAATTCTAAAATTTTCATCACGGGAGTTTGGGTTTTTTATTAGAACCTTGACCCCTTTTTCTTTGGGGGGCCTATCGGGGGGCCCGTTCAAAAGGTGAAAATTCCTAGTATTCCCATGCTGGGCCGGGGGGGGATCCTTTTTTAATTAGTGCTTTTTTCACTTTGGGGAATACTTCTGGGAACGATTATTTGAATTATTTCGTCTAATCATTTTCAAGATCTTCTAGTTTTTTTTGTGTTTAATATGGCTTCGGACTAAATTTTTTCATAGGTTCTAAAACCCCCAGAAAGTCCTTTGATGCCAGGGACGTGCCCAGTCATGATTTTTCTTTTTTTGGGTCTGCGGGTTTTGCTTGTATCTGTTTTTATTTAAACCCTCCCATTTGTCCCCAGATTGTTTTTTTTAGGACCCCAATTTTTTTGCCATTCTATCGCAAGGATTTACAGGTGATTAGTGCAATAGCAGGGAGGCCTGCAATACATTCCTCCTGATCCTCCCCCTGCTCTGTATCTGTGATTGCTGTTTGGGCTGCAGACTTTGCCTGCCTTGTTGATCTTGGGGGGTCAGGCGCCTGTTTGTGGGTGGGGGAGGTTTAATTCAAAACAGCACGGGGTTTTCTGTTTATAATGTTAAGTGTTTAATTTAGGGAAAAATAGCTGGGAAAACATTTAATTCTGACAGATCTGCGGTATTGTAGTGAAAAAATTTTTCTTGAGAAGCTCAGTGTTTTTCTGTGTTTGCAGCTCTGGGTTGAAAAGTAGACACGTCCTGTTTGGGGGGGGCTGCCCCTTAGGTGAACCTCTCTTGGTCTTTGCTTGTTTGCTTTGTTTTGTTGAATTCTGGCACCCTTTGTTCCTGGTTCTTTCTAGGAGCGTGGTGTCACTGTCCCATGCTGCTTTATCAGGCGCTTTTTATTCAATTTTGGCGTTTGTAAGGCTTATTAGACAGGCCTACCTTAGACTCCCCCTCCCCAGGGGCCCTCTTAACGGCACTATGGCCCCCGGGGAGAGGGGGGTATGGGGCCCGCCCCCCCCCCACCACCCAAAAAAAAAAAAACAAATACTCAACGTAACAAATATAAACATTTCCAGCTCAGGTCACTATTACATGACAGACCCAGCACTAATCGAATATAGTAGCAAAAAAACCCCCGAAAGGGACTCACCGGGGCGTTTCTGTCTTTTCAGTCGTTCTTGAAAACGTTCTTTTTCCCTTTCCTTTCCACCAAACCACTTTTCCCGGCCGCCACTCGCCCTGCAGAATGTAACCAAAAACATCTTAGTAATTAGGGCAGGCAGGGCCAGTAATTAGGGGGAGGGCAGGGCCGGTATATAGCCAGGGAGGGGCCCATATATAGCCAGGCGGGCAGTATATGGGGAGGCAGGGCATGTATGCCAGGGAGGGGCGTATAAGGGGAGCAGGGGGTGTATATAGCCCGGCGGGCAGGTTTAGCCAGGCCGGGGCAGTATATATAGCCAGGCAGGGGGAATGTATATAGCCAGGGAGGGGCAGAATAAGCCCGGAGGGGGGTATATAGCCCGGCAGGGCAGTATATAGCCCCGGCAGGGGGCAGTATAGGGCAGGCGGGCGTTATATAGCCAGGGAGGGCAGTGTATTAGCCAGGCAGGGCAGTGTATTGCCAGCAGGGGCAGTTATGGGTGGCAGGGCAGGTATATAGCCAGGCAGGGCGGTATATGGGCAGGCAGGGGGAGTATAGGGCAGGCAGGGGCATTAATGGGGAGGGAGGGGGGGAGTGTATTAGCCAGGGAGGGGGATGTATATAGCAGGCAGGGGCAGTATATGGGCAGGCAGGGGAATAATATAGCATGGCGGGGGAGTAATGGGAGGCAGGGGCAGTTATGGGCAGGCAGGCAGGTTATACCAGGCAGGGGGGTAATGCTAGGCAGGGGCAGTGTATTAGCCCGGGAGGGGAGTTTAAGCCCGGGAGGGGCGTTTAAGGGGGCAGGGGCGTATATGGAGGGGGGGCATTTTATAGCCGGAGGGCAGGAATATAGCAGCAGGGGGGAGTATAGGGCAGGCAGGGGGGGTTATAGCCCGGGGAGGGAGTATATGGGCAGGCAGGGAGGGTATATGGGCAGGCAGGGGTGTAAGGCCCGGCAGGGAGGGTATATTTTGGGGGGGCAGGGTTATGGGAGGGAGGGGGATATGGGTGGCAGGCAGGGCAGGGTAATGGGCAGGGCAGGTATATGGGCAGGCCCGGGTAAATGGGGGGCAGGCGGCGGGTATATGGGCAGCAGGGTAATGGCAGGAGGTTAAGGGTGGGAGGCAGGCAAGGGGGTTTTGGGAGGAGGGTATATGGGGGCAGGCGGCAGGGTATATGGGCAGGAGGGATATGGGTGGCAGGCAGGGGGGTAATGGGCAGGGAGGGGCAGTTTTTAAAAAAATAAAATAAAAACTTACTCACCTGATTTCCCTCCTTTCTCGTCCCGGACCGGTGGCCGTTCACAGCGACGGGAGGAAACCCCGGAGCAGGCGGGGCCCATGACGTATCAAATCGCGCGCCTGCCCCGGCCTTTCCCCGGGAGCTGACAGACGGATCAATAGATCCCAGATGTTCAGCCTGGCTGCTGCCCGCACCGCGCGGTGAGGGGCGCCGGATGGCTGCATGGCTGGGGGGCGTGGGCCCCCCATCAGCCGTGGGTGAAGGGGGGGCTGCCACAGGCCGGCGCCCGGGACTCGGGGCCCCCAGGGGGAAACCCCAGCCTCCCGCGGCCCACCCGAGCCGGGGCTGCGGCCCCGAATCCCCGGGTGTCGCTCCACTGGGGAGGGAGGGCGGCTGCCCCGGGGGGGCCCCCTGAGATCGGTTGGGGGGCCCCGGGGAATGGCCACCTGGCCCAATGGAAAGCGGCCCTGTTCCTCCCCCTTTAAGCAGGAGCTCCTGTCCAGGAGCTGTAATGAAGTTTGCAGGGGTGTGCATGAAGTGTTCAATGTTATCCTTTTGCTGCGGCTTCCTGAGATCCTCCGATAACCTGGACACAGGCTCCGGAGGGGTTTTTTGCGTTCATCAGACCCCAGGGCACTTTTGTATACAATTAAGCCCGAGCTCGGCTTTCTGGTGGTAGGGGGAACGAAACTCCTGCTGTGTTGCCCCATGAGGGGCAGCAACCGGAAATGCCTATCCCTCTGGTTTGATTTTTGGCTTTGGGTTTTCCCATTTGATTTTACCCGGAATGTTGATTTTTCTCCTTCTGACGGCCCCGACTTTTGCAGCGCAGGGACTGTCGCCCAGTTGGGGTCTGCCCCCTAGGGCAGCACGTCAAGTAGCAGGGAAGTGGGCGGGTTCCCGTTAGGGCTCACGCCCTCCCTTGACTGACATTATCACAGGGCCCAAAACCCTTATTGCTCTACCATCACTATGGCCCCTGACAGCTCTGGTAGAAACGATGCGGGGGGTTAAACCCCCAAGTCCAGGCCCGGGCGCTGAGGGTAGAACAACAGGGGGTACCCCCCGTCAGAGGGCCCCCGCATTTCCTTCCCCTCCCTTTTGGAAACCCCCTTTTAGTTGCCCGACAGGTTCGCAGGTAACAGGAAGGCCCTTTTTGGGGTTTAGAGAGGGGTTTTGCCTGTACTTTTTGGCTCCCCCACTTACCTAGGGAATGAGGTACAAAGGGTGGAAATTGTTATGTCCTTCTACAGGGTCCCCCCCAGGAGTGGGCTTTTCTTTACCGCAGACTCACCTGAAACTGTTTTTCTGGGGACAGGTTCTTTGCCGTTTAGGGGTTTTTTAATGACCCAGTAGGGAAGCTGGGGCCCGGGCTCAGCTGCCCAATCGGGGGGGTGAGAAGACTTTTGGGGGAGTTTTGTTTTCCCAAATTTGTCGTGGTGGTTGTCGGGGGTGGAACGACGCAGCTTCAGAGCAGTTTAGTTAGGGTTAGTGACCAGTGAAGAATTTTATTGGGGGGCTTACCCTCCCTGTACTTTAGATGAGGCCAGGGCCTACCCGTTTGTTGGACAGCGTTTTAGGAGAGACGGCGGGAAAAAGGTTCCCCCCTCCGGTGGTTTCCAAAATGGTCACCCAAAAAACCCGGTTTTTCCGTTTTTTAAACCCCCAGAGGGCCCATGCAAGTGGGGGCTTTTTCTGTCATTGCGGCTAGTGACCGTGGACTACTCGTCGTCCGGGGTTGTGCTTCTACTGTGGAGAAGAGGACACAGAATTGGGGAATCCCCAAAAAGGAAAAGACCGGTCGGAAAAGAATCCAACCCCTAGGTGGTCAGCAGAAGGATCACCTAGGCGGGGCAGGTATTTTCTATTGTATCTAATAATTTTGCTGTTTTACCAGTTAAGTTTTCTACTTGTGCTGTCGGTTCTGGGAGTGCGTTTGTGGATTTGGATCAGTTTAATTTTGTTGATGCGTCTTTCGAAAAACGTCTGGGCCTACCTTGTAGCCCGCTATCGATCGTGGGGGCTGTGGTATTGCCCTCCACCCCCTAGCTGGGGGGCGCAACCCAATATTGTACTCCTGAGCTGGAGTGGTGGCGGATCCTACATACTGAAAAGTGTATCTATTTTCATGGAGGGGCTGCCGTGATGGGGTTTTTTTGGGGTGCCTGGCTTCAAAAAAAATAATCCAGTTTTTGACTGGAATTCGGGAAATTAGTCAGGTGGGGAAACAACGGTGTGTTGACAGTTTTCGCCTTCCATGTGGGCCTATGATGTGGGGGTGATGCTCTTTTGGGAAGCGCTGTGCAAGCGTGAGGCCTTCGGCATCTGTGAATTTTGCGGTGGGCAAAGGTTCCAGAATCGTCCTCCTGGGAAACTATGCCCCCCACCTGTCCCTGAACGTCCATTTTTGGGTTCAGGAGATGGAAACCCCCAGTGGCTTATCGTGAAATTACCTCTTCCTTGTATAATAAGTGTCCCGTGTGCATTTCGTAAGAGGTATATTCCCCCTGTGACCCCGCCCTTGGGCCCTCCTTCCCCAGTTTGCATAGAGGGGGAGTTGAAAATGGAAGTACCCGTTTTTAAAATTCGGTAAGGCCCCCAAAGGTCACTGCAGTACTGGTCCATTGGAAGGGGTATGGCCCCTGAGGGAGTCATGGGTTCCGGCGAAAGTATCCATGCTGTCCCCTGGGAGGGAATTCCCATGAGTCTCCCCCAGAAAAACCCCAGCCAGGGAAGGGTCGGTGGCCCCCCCAAAAAGGGGGTGTCTGTCAGGGCGGGGCTGTGCTCAGGCTCTGGGGGATCTGCAGGCTGCAGCGCTGATGCCGTCCATCCTGATACAAATGCTGTGACAATCTGTGGTGACAGGGGCCCACCCACCCCTGAAGGGGGCAAGTCGCCCAGCCAATGGGAGGACCGGAGGGCCGCCCAATAAGCTGCAGGGGCGGTATCCAGGAACCCCATTTAACCCCCTAAAGGCTGGGTGTTTTTGCCTGTAAATTTCCTGGTTTCCCCGTTTTTTCCTGTTAGTTTTGTGTTTTGTTTTCTGTGTACCTGACCTCGGCTTGTTCTCCTGACCCCGGTTGTCCTGTTTTGGCTTTGTTCCGTTTGGTTTGACTCGGTTTTGTTTAGAAAATCCCTCTGGTTTGTTTGGGGCTTTGGGTTCCTTTTTTGATTTTTTCCCGGACTGTCTGATATTCTTCCTTCTGAGGCCCCACCTTTGAGGCAGGGACGTGCTCAGTTGATCTCCCGCCTAGGGAAAGACGTAAGTAGGCGGGGGACAGGGGTGGGTTCGTTAGGGGCTCACTGCCCTCCCTTGACGTGACATACCTACCCAATGTAGAAAACCCGGCATTCTATAGAATCCCTAGGCAATGTATGAAAACCTAGCATTGTATAGAATACCTAGGCAATGTATGAAAACCTGGCATTCTATAGAATATTAGGCAATGTATGAAAACCCGGCATTCTATAGAATACCTAGGCAATGTATACATTCTCTGTCCTTCTCAGAAAAGGTGTGTTCTATCTGTGTTGTTACATACTTTTCCTAGGCATTCTATACAATACCTGGGCATTGTAATGAATGATAAGTACAGTTTTAGGCCAGATAGGAAAAGTATTTACTCACCAACGACCACGTGTATGAAAACTGTCTAAAACTATCCTTGTTGCCCATAGCAATCAGAGGGTCCCTCTTTCCCTTTTTTCAGAGCATATATTAGGAAAAAGGGGTTGATTGGGTTTCTTTGGGCAACAAAGAAAGTTTAGGGGCGTTTAACGGCCGGACAAAAAACTGGCTGGTTTTCCGGCGGTATTTGTCCTGTTTTTGCCCGGCCCCCGGCCGCGGGGGGGGGGGGGGGGGGGGTTTTTTCCCCGATGAGCGGAGAACAGTCTCCCCCTCCCCTTGGAAGCTCTTTGTCGGGGGAAAACCCGGGCGAAGATTGTGCTTTACAATGTTTTGCGCGGACCCCTGGCGGCAAAACTGTCCGACGGCAAAACCTGTGCAGGGGGGACTTTCAAGGTTTTTTCCTTGAGCACAATTTGCTCATTTTTCGGCCCGGGTTTTTTAGGCGGTCGATAAAAAGCAAACCGGCTGAAAAACCGGCGAAAAAAACCCTTGCCTTGGTACATGCCCTTTGGTCTGTCTACATGACAGAAAAAGTCAGTTTTTTTCGTTTTCTAAAAAAGCTGGAAAAAAGCTGAAATCAGTCCCATAGGGGTTCTATTGTAAAAAACCCCCTGCTGTCTACACTGGCTTCTTTTTTTTTGCTCTTTTTTTTATGGACGTCTTTTTCAAATGCTCTAAAAAAAGCCAGAGCAGGGGAAGAAAATTTACTACAGGGGTCTATGGAAAGGCGGGACGCTTTTTTCCCCATTTTTTGTGCCGTTTTTTGCGGGGATTTTTCAATGAAAACCTCCAGCAGACCAAAATTTACCTATAATGGTGGTAACAAAGGTTAATCCTTATTCCCAAATTTGCTACAAGTGTTTTGTGTCCCTTTTCTGTACCACGTAAAAAAAATGATCATGCTTTTGGGCGCTAAAGATTTTTGCGCAATTTTTATTTTTTCGCTAAAAATTTTGTTTTTTTTCAGATGTTTCGTAGTTTTAAAATTATCTCGTTGTGAGATAAAAAAAAAGTTTTTTTTTTACAGATTTGGCACTAAAAACCTTTTCTTAATTTATTAGGCAAAATTGTTATCTCGGTCAGACACTAAAAATAAAATTTTTTTACGGATTTTAGCGAGAGTCCCTTTTTTTTACGGTTTTGGCCTAAAATCCTTTACTGAAAAATATTTTTGGGGCTAAAAAAAGTTTCTTGCTTCTGGTCTAAAAAAACGTTTTTTTCGAATTTTGGGGCCAGAATGCGGTTTTTTTTTTTTTCGGATTTTGGCTCTAAAAACCTTTATGAACTTTTTTTTGGTGCTAATAAAGTGATCCGCTTCTGAGCCAAGAAAAACGTTTTTTACGTTTTTCGGCGCCCCAAAATCCGTTTTTTTTAAAGGATTTTGGGGTTAAATCCCTTCTTTACGATTTTGGGACTAATAAAATGTTTTAGCTTTTTTACGCAAAAAAAATACATTTTTTTTTATGGATTTCGGGGCCAGAAACCCTTTTTTTACGGGATTTGGGCGCCTAAAACCAAAACTTTAAAAAAAGTTGGCGCTAATAAAGTGATCTCGCTTCTGACACTAAAATAGGTTTTTTTTTATGGAATTTTTCACAAAAACCCCTTTTCTGAAAAAATTTTTGGCGCTTTAAAAAAGTGATCTCGCTTTGACACTTAAAAAAAGGGTTTTTTTATGGAATTTGGCGCAATAATGATTTTTGGGGATTTTGAACTAAAATATTTTCTTTTCAGATTTTTCGTAATACAGTTTTTTCTTGCTGTATGGAAAGATAATGTGGGTTTTTGTGGTTTTGGTGCAAAAAAATTGTGCAAAATTTAATTAAGTAGTAGCCGCAGCAGAAAACAAAGGAAAAATCTGCTCACAATGGGTTTTAGTGATCTAAAGGAAGTGATACTTTTAACATGTTTAAATCAACCCGTAGGGGGTAGTTTACATCCAAGGCTTAATTTTTGCATACATTAAAAAACAGAGCAAAGACGCCAAAAAAAAGCTTCAAAAATGCTCCACAAAACCTCCAAAAAAGAAAAACGTGCCAAAAAACTGACTTTTTTCAGTGCTTTTTTAAGGCGTGGACAGAAAACTCAGTTTCAGGAACGTTTTTAGTAATTCGTTTTCAGGTCGATTTCAGACCTACACAGTTTTCATACATGAGGCCACAAATGTATCCAAATTGAAAGAAGAAATACAAAATGACCACAGGATGTTTTTACTGGGAAAAATAAAGAACTCTTACTATTTGTTGCAGCACTGCCATTCTGAATTGCATTTCTTTATTGTGTTTTCACGTAAAAACATTGGTTACTTTGGCCCTTTGTGTTGTACATACACCTGAAAATCCTTGCCCACTTCATGTGGACTGAGCGGTAGCAGCAGATTGAACAGATATTTTGTGTCATTTCACACTTTCCTAACACTGTACTTGTCATTCATTATAATGCCCAGGTATTGTATAGAATACCTAGGAAACGTATGTAACAATGCAGATATTTCATACCTTGCCGGAGAAGGACAGGGATTGTATACATTGCCTAGATATTCTATAGAATGCCGGGCTTTCATACATTGCCGGTACCATATGTAACACAGTAATTAAACTAAGTAACTAAACTAATGTTCCTATGGGTTTGAGTGGAAGTGAGAGCATGACCTCTTCAGTGCATTCTAATATATAAACCAACTTACAATTACGTAAGCTCACCTCAGGCCCTGTTCACAAAGAGGAATGTCATTGCAGATTCTGCATGTATCCTCTGTCAAAATCCTGGACATCTGTGTCACATTATATTTAATAGGAATCCACGCAGCATGTCACTTATTGATGCAGTTTCCGTGGATTCCACTGAATGGGGTTTATCTGTTTCAAACTCGGGAGTGAATTATGTGACAAAAATCAGTTTAGATTTCTGCCACAGATACACAATGTTTTTTTCGGACACAATTATTGAATAATCCATTAGAGCGTAAGGCTATGTTCACACGGCTTAATTGCGGGACGTTATTACGCCCCGCAATTACGCCGTGTGGACGGGGGCGGGGCGGGAGCGGGGGAGTAAGCAGGGGGCCGGCACTTCGCCGGCCCATAGACTATCACTGCTAGCGGCGCATATACGCCGCTAGAAAGTGACATGTGAATTATCTCCCCGAGAGGAGACGTAATCCATAGTTCTCTATGAGAACTGTGAATTACCGTAATGAATGGGCCATTTTCGGCCCGTAATTGGCGCACTTCGGCGCGTAATTACGGACCGAAATACGGCCCATTTTAGGCTTTGTTAACATGCCTTTAGCGCGATGATGGGAATTACACTGATGAACTGATTATAATGACCCCATGTTTTTGGGGATGGGGGTGTATATTGATCATGGTCAATTCATGGAGTCGATGTTTTGAAGGGGTATTCTGGAATAGGCGACTCCTATTGAAAATGTAAGATTCTAAGTATAAATCATAAATAAAATTATTTAAAATTTTAAGTTTTTTTTTTTTTTTTTAATAAACACTCACCAATTACTGTTTCAAATGTGATGTTTTATACCTTGATGCCAAGTAATATGACCTGTAGTTCAGTTACAACTTTCTGGTCAGGCATGCCCAGTTCCAGCACTATGATGGGGAGCTAGGTATCTATGAAGCAGCAGGTTATGTGAGGGGATGTAACTAGAGACAAATGTGGGGGCTAAGCAGTGGGGGAGCACAATATGAGATACCCGCTATGAGTAAGAAGTCTTCGAAATGCGTTAACGTTACCTAAACACTAGTCTAGTCTTGGGTTCTGGGGGTCTTTGTGGACCAAGAATTTTTAGTTGGATCTAATACCATAATTTTTTTTTTTATCCCATTGAGTTTTCCCTCATTTGGGATAGAAGCTTGTTCCCTGTTTGCACAAGAGGGGGGGGGGACCTCCCTCTTTAGCAGGCGGGGGAAATACGGGGGAAGAAAACAGCGGGGAAATTTAAATGTCAGAAAATGCATGAGGGGGAATTTGGTAGTCTCCTAACCCACCTGAGCTGCTGCTTAAAGTCCCACCCCCCCCACTTACTGCACTGAGGACCATGGGGGAGCAACAGTGTGCCCATACACCCCAACCGGCCAAAATTTTATTAGGTACCCCATGTTGGGTAACGGGTTAAAAACCCCCTTTCCCTTCAAAAAACTCCCTAAATTCTTCGTGGCATAGATTCAAAAAGGTGTTCCCAAAAGGGATGCCCCAATTTGGTCCAAGGGACCCCAAAGAGTCCCGGGGGAAAATATTCCCCACACCAGAAAACCACCCCACCAGCCTAAATTTGATAAAAAGGGCAGGAGGGAACCCATGTTTTTCTTTTTTTGGGACGAAAAATTTGACCCTACCATCCGAATGTCGCAGCGGGAAAAATCGAGACTCATCAGACTAGGAAAGTTTTTTCCAATCTTTACTGCCCCAATTTCGATGAGCTTGGGCAAATTGGAGCCTCAGTTTCCGTTCTTGCTGAAAGAGTGGCACCCGGTTTTGGTTTTTCTGCTGCTGTAGCCCTCTGCCTCAAAGTTCGCTGTACTGTGCATTTTAGGTTTCTCTTCTGCCTACCCTTGGTTTGTAAAAGGGTGGCTTTTTGAGTCACTGTTTCCTTTCTATCAGCTCGAAAACCCGTCTGCCCATTCTCCCTTTTAAACCATTGGGATAAAAAAGGCCCTTTCCGCCCACCGGATGCCGCTCACTGGATGTTTTTTCTTTTTCGGTCCCTTTTTCTGTAAAAACCTAGAGGGTGGTTGTGCGTGAAAATCCCAGGAGATCAGCAGGGTTTTTGAAATACTCAGACCCAAACCCTTCTGGCACCCAAAAACCCTGCCCTGGGTTTTAAAGGCACTCAAATCACCTTTCTTCCCCCCTACTGATGTCGGTTTTTAACTGCAAAGGGGATTGTCTTGGGCCATGGTTTTACATCGCCCAAATGGGACTGAGTTGCCGCCATGTGATTTTGGGTGATTAGAAATTTAAATGTTAAAGAGCCCGTTTTTGGAAAAGGTGTACCTAAAAGTGGCCGGGTTTAGTGTTGTTGTAACCCTTTTTGGGTGCAGGGGTAAGTGTTGTACCCGTTTCTCTTGTGTAAAGCCCTTCGCTTCCCTTTTTAAATTTTTTTTTTCCCCAAAAGCCGAGATACAACTTTAAAAGCAATTAATATGGGCTGAATGACTTTAACAAGGGCACATTCTGATGCTGGGTGACCCCCCGGGAAAAAGAACATTAAACAAAACTGCCCAAATTTTAATTAGGTGTTTCTGGCGGGACCCAAAAGTTAGAAACCCCCAAAAACCCGTCCAAGGAAGGAAAAACAGTGGGAAAAAATTTCCTTTTCCTTTACATAGTGCCCCAAATGCCCCCAAAGGTATTTTTTAAACATTTTTGTAGCCCCAAATCTCGCTCGTGGATGCATTGAGTATAAGCAGTGCTGATCCTGTGGCCATGGGTTCAGGGAAATGAAAATGCTGTTTGAATAACCCCCTAAATGTGATTATTAAATGCTTAATTGTCAGAATTTCAGATGTAATTGCTTGAAATATTTTGTGCACCATGCAACAAGTTCTACAATTCACAGTCGGGTAGCCACTGGCCTTAATTTTGCTGCCCCTTTTTACAGAACATACACCTACTTTTCAGACACACCCTCTTTTTTAAAAGCCCCTCCTTGCACCTATAAATCATAAGTGCCACATGAAAAATCATGTTTTTCTTTTACGATATTATAAGAATCAATAATAATGGAGCTGTGTGAGGGCTTTTTATTTGCGGGATAAGACTACCTTTTCATTGTTACCATGTTGGGATACATAGGACTTTTTATTACTAAAAAGTTACTAAAAATAAAAAAAGGCAATTCTGGAATGTTTTTTATTTGTTACTTGGGCAATGTTTACTGTAGGGATTAAATAAACTGATTTTATATATTGGATCATTACAGATGTGGTAATACCTCCCATGTGTACCTTTTTCACAAAGTGCTTTTTATTCGAGAATTATGGATTTTGTGTTATTTTTAATTTGTTTAAACATTTGTTTATTTATTTTATTTTAATTTTTTTTAGTCCCAATATAGGACTATACTATGTCATCGCTTGATTGTTTTTTTTATACATAGCAATACATTTCTGGTTTGCTATGCATTATACTACGTGTGACAAGCAGTTTATTAGATTATCTTTGGCAGAGCCCAATAGTCTCATGCACATGGGAGACCTTAGGCCATTACTTGCCTTCCAGCTGCCTTGGCAACCAGGGGCATCCTACTACTGCGTTTCAGGGGTGCACAATGGGTTACAGAGGGAGATCTGCCTCTGTCAAACACCTAGATGCTGTGGCTGCTATTAACCAAAGCATCCACAGGGTTAAACCAGCTGGCAGTGCACCAGTAAATTACAGCTGGCTCCCACTGCAAATGGTGCAGTACAAACCCTGAGTCTGTACCATCAGAAATACCTAGGGCAGAGCGCCTGCTGCTACCGTGTTTCCCCGAAAATAAGACAGTGTCTTATATTAATTTTTGCCCCAAAGATGCGCTACGTCTTATTTTCAGGGGATGTCTTATTTTTTCAATGAAGAAGAAATCACATTTATTGCTGAACAAAAAAAAATGAACATTTATTATATACTGTATATACTATACAAAATATAAAGTGCTGTAAACTACAGTACAGTACTTGGCTCACACACACGTCTGGGGACAGTATTGTACAGCAGCGATCTCCCACAGCAATTCCTGGACCACTTGTACAGCAGGGATGTTATTGCAGCTTCCGGCCACCAGAGGGAGCTCATTACAGCAGAATTGCACAGCAGGGACAGAGTGTACTGTTATGGCTGCTGAAGGGAACATTGGTGACATAGGTGACAGTCTTCATACAGCTTCCTACATGCAGCTGCTCTGCAACAGATGGTGAAGGTAGGGGACTACAGCAGTGTTATAAAAAGAATCCGAGCTGCATGTGTGTGTTCTGTTCAGGAATGCTTTCAAACAAAAACTCTTCTCTGTCTTACTTTTGGGGGTGTCTTATTTTCGGGGAAACACGGTAGCTACGACCGGGACCATTCAAAATATACATTGTGTTTGTGCCTAGAGCCAGAACATCCTGTACAAGGATATGCACTAGTCTTAGTGATAGCATATACTGCTGTTAATTATGAAAAGTCATTATAAATATTGGGAATACAATGTGAATGGGAACTCTCTACGAATAAGGACGAGGTTTGATGATCTACACTAGTAAACGGCTTTGATGATGGAGGTTTCAGTTAAAGGTTTTCATTGGTTTTGTTTAAAACATGAAGTCAGTAAAGACTCCTCTGAAATATCGCTAGATGCTCATTAAAGATTCCCACTTTTTGTCATTCTAAATCATGAAAACAGGCACATGAAGGAACAACATCACCATGGAGAGTAAGGGTTTGTCCCCACAGCAAGGGTTTTTGGATGGTTTTACAGACGATTTTCAGGTTTGAAAACCGTCTGTAAACCGACTGTCAAACTTTACAATGGAGCTCAATGGAAAATCCGTGCAGCGGTCCCCACTGCACAGATTTTTCGCTGCACAGTTTTTTAGACCGGCAGTCTAAAAAACATAGAACGTGTTTATTCTTCCACGCGGTTTTCGGGAGGAATATGAACAAATCTATGCGAAAGGGGAGGGCATTTCTTCACAAACAGTGTGCACGGCCGCAAAACACACCAAGTACCGGTCGGATAATCCGACCGGTATTTGCTCCCTGCCGTGGGGACGCGCCCTTAGCAAGACAAACTGAGTGAGAATCAGTGTGTGATACAATGTCATGACTAGAACTGTAACAAGCTGCACAAGAAACAATTACATACTATGACTATTTTGGTATCGCAGTCGATCCAGACCCATTTGATGAGGACATTACTACAGGAGAACCTGACCTCACAACAAGTACTTAGATTCCAGAAAGATTCTGCTGTTTGTCTGGCGATATATATTCTATATTTTTGTCTTTTCCGGTAATTGGTGTAAGTGTCTGATTGTTATATCTCATGTGTCGCTGAATTAGCTTTCATCTTGTGTAAGATGTTCTCCCCTCACTATTGTATTTCATACATATATTTAAAACTATTCCAAAGGAAGTGGAGTATTATCTGTCGACTTGTACTGACTCTTAGGCTATGTTCACACGGCTTATTGCGGGGCGTATTTACGGGGCGTAATTACGTACGCAAAAACGTCCAGAAAAAAGTTTCAAATACGTGTCACAAAGTGTGGCGCGTATTCGCGTCGTAAATACTTTCCCCCATTTCTTTACAAATGGTATTTACGTTGCAAAATAAGCCTCAATAAGTGACAGGGGATTTAATTTTAAGATCATTTTTAAAGGACGTATTTACGCCCGCAAATACGTCGCGAAAAAAACGCCTCGTGTGAATGACAAAGGCGTTTTTTAAACATTGGAATCAATGCTAATCGAATTGTTCATTATTTGAAACGTATATCGGGACATATTTGCGGACGTAAATACGTCCGTAAATACGCCCCGAAATAAGCCGTGTGAACATAGGTACAGACCAACATATCCCTAATCATGGGACAAAAGTACAGGAACACATCTCTTTTTCAATCACACCTGGCAATCTTCATGGAGTTCTGTGATGCGGAGTGTATAGCCAAATGGTTTTGCATTAATTGCACCACATTTTACACACAGCTTTCCCATGATTGGTGCTAGATGTGGCATAACCCAGCTTTCCTGTGTTACTGAACCTGATACAGGGTGAAAATACCCTATGCTGCTGTTGCTGTTAAGTAGGGAACGGCAAGCGGGTTGTTCACAGACCAATGACGCAGGAAGCAGCACAGAAAGGCCGTTCCTGCAGCCATAGGAAATATAGTGTAGCCGCAGCCCTTCTGTATGTAATCAGGTGTCAGGGCAGGGGCGCAGCTATAGGGGGGTGCAGCGGTAGCAGTCGCTACCGGGCCCTGCAGCCTATAGGGGGCCCAAAAGCCCTTATGCTACATAAGAAGACATCAGTATTGTAAATGAGACATGGTAGCTGGGGGGCCCCATTTAAGTTTTTGCACTATGGCAAAAGCTTGAAGTTACGCCTCTGTTTCAGGGCAGCGTCTCCTGATTTGTTACCCTGGCACCATCTGGTTCATCAGAGCTTCCTATTAGATGCTCACTCTGCAGGGCTCTTTATGCTTTCTTCATGGCAGACTCTGAGGACATTATTTGGTCTCAATCTGCCATAACAACCATTAACATGCGGGATAGCATTTGCGAGGTGCTGATGATTTGACAGAGGGAGTCTCCTCACAATGTGAACCACTTAGATGCCAGGGCAGCTACTGACTGCCACACCAAGGGGATTAAACAGAAATGATCAGAGCTAGCTCCAATGCTTTGTATTGTAGAATCGTACTGTATATTGTTAGTGATTTCCAGTGGGGAATCTGTATCCCAAATCCACAGTGCACTGCGTCTCTATTTGTCACTCGCTTTATTAGATGTTAGTTTTATATCATGTATATGGCATGTGGGTGTGCTGACGTCTTGTCTTGAAGGTCCTTCTGCTTACACTATGTGGCTTCTCATTGTGGAGGCAGCAGAACGAGGCTCATAGTAATAACTTACATTTATGATTTTTGTCTTAGTGAAACCAACAACTGTAAAACCCAGAGAAATTATCATTCCAATAACACATGAAGAACTTACGACAAGTAAGTGATTAGATAGGTTATCTCACTATAGAGGTGCATAGACTGTGAAGCCTCATGCTCAGAGCTGTGTTATGTTTCTGTTTTGTACAATAGGACACCTACAATAATACATGAAGCCTTCGTGTGCGTCTTGTATGTCTTAAATTTCTTATGGAAGCATAGAAAGGTTTTTGTTCTGAAGAATTCCATACAAACATAGTGTAAAAAAATGTGTGCCCTGTTCCATTGGATGCAGTTGGTACAGAATGAATATGTATCTGGAATCCAGTGGAGATTAGTTCAGCAGCGCACAACAACTGATATATGGCCTTGTTCACACAGCTCTGCCATGTGCATGAGACTTTAAAGAGAACAAATTACTATAGCCGTGATGTTACAGTGCTTGGTAATACCTTTCTACATAGGTATATTATATCATTATGTAGCTATATCTCGCCCATGGATGCACTGAGTATAAGCAGTGCTGACCCTATGGCCATGTTCCAGGAGATTGAACTGCTGTAGAATTTACTGTATTTTTACTTTCCTGGAGAACCCCTTTAAAGTCAATGTCGTGATCCTTAAGTACTTAATATTCAGAATTTCAAATGTAATTGCTTGAAATGTTTTGTGCACCATGCAACAATCTAAGAAGTTCAAACATTCACATTGGTGGAGCTAGAACTTTTGCCACCCTGGGCTGTCCTTGATTTTGCTGCCCCTTTTTACAGACCACAACCCCACTTTTCAGACAAAACCTCTTTTTTAGAGGTCCCTCCTTGCACCCATAAGTCAGAATTGCCAGATGAAAAATCATGTTTTTCTTTTACGATATTCTAAGAGTCAACATTAAGAGTGTTTTTAAAGGTGCATTTTTGGGGTTTTTGATGCTTTTTTGGGGGGGTTTTT
>JAODAL010008335.1:0-118416 GCA_025379985.1 Phyllomedusa bahiana | reverse complement strand
CAGAAAAAGCATCTTAAATTGAAAGCTTCATTAAGCCCCTTAGGAGCCAGGTATTCAAGTTTAAAAATGCAATAGACTTTGCGCCGTAGTATTTTAGTATTTAACACACTTGTATCAGGGGCAAACACCTCTTCAACAATGCAGCACTTAACATCGCTCACAGTATGTAGAATAAAATTCATAAAAATGCTGAGCTACACTAGTTTTGTCATGTTTTAAGGCTGTTCAATTGGTCAGACTTCATTTAAAGGGAGGCTACAAGCAATAGATGACTCTAGAGAAATACATTTCAAGTTTCCCTACAGGCAGTTGGTGCTTCCCACAAGGAAAAATATTTTGTTTCTAAAGCTTTCAAACCCACAAGTACTAGAACAAACAGAAAATGAGTTTCCATCATGAACCATGGTAAATGCCCCAATCTTAAAATGATGTTATACAGGGATATAATTTGTGGCTATATAAACTGCTGTTTCATACCAACTTTTGAATTTTTCTTTTCTTTACCATTATAAAAGACCACTTTCCAAAAAATGCAGGTAATGGAATATCCAATGAATTACCACTGGATTCCCGTAGTTCAACAACTCAAGTGACTGCGCTGAACCTCTTATTCAGTTATCAGGATTTTATTTAGCTGGATTCCCGTAGTCACTTGAGTTGTTGAACTACGGGAATCCAGTGGTAATTCATTGGATATTCCATTACCTGCATATCTACATACCCGGCTCCACGACGGCTCCAGGACATTGCAATCAGACAGCAGCGATCCTCACCACTGTCAGTTCTTTTCCATTAATTAAGGCTCTTCTGAGTGTTGTGCCTCTTCCTACACAACTCATTAAGGTTAGTATACAAGAGATTGTATACTAATTGCTATATCCAAGTCACAGTACTTGCGCTTACTTTCTTTTTTTTATTCCACTTTACAAAAAATCATGTTTATAAATCACAGGTGTCTACATTTTTCTGTCATTGGAGCTGTATAAGGAACGTTCATGTTTTCATTGGTATCATTTTGGAATACTTTTTTTGATCACTTTCGATTTCTTTGAGGCTGGACGAACAAAAAATGCAATGTTGGCATTTTTTTACTGTTTTCTTGTGGCATTCACCATATGGTTTAAGTAACATGATAATTGTATAGGTTGGATTATTAAATATGTGGTGATATCCATTATGTTCAATTTAAAAAAAAAGTTGTGTTTTTTTCATTGGGGAAACAGGGATTTTGTGTTGTTTTTTTTACAATGGTGTTTGAAAGTTTGTAAATCTTTAAGAATGTTCCATATAAATGAAACCCAACACTGTATTGAATGTTCATACAAATCTTTAAAATAGATAACAAGAACCAAATCAACCAAATGAGTCAAAAATTTCTCACCAGATGTTGGTAACACCCATCCAATCCACACAGGCAAAGAAATCATACAATAGTCGACCATAAATTAAATTATGTGTAATAACAAGAAGTAACACAGAGAAAAAGTATTGAACACAAAGAGGTACATAAAGCCATGGAAGATCATGACAGCAGCTGAAATCTATCAGTAATTATAAAGCAATCCTGCAATTTAGTGCATAATTCATATTAGCTGGTTCAACTGATGGCCTATAACAAGATGTCTCATTACCAAGGTGCCACACAAGAAACATGCCATGAAGGATAATACCAGTGAGCTGTCTCAAGACCTTCACAACCTTATTGTTGTAAAACCTATCGATGGTATGCGGTACTAAAGAATTTCTTAACTACTGAAGGCTCAGTTTAGCACTGTTGGGGGGCCTGTTTAAAAATATAAAATTATATATAATATTTATTATATATATATATATATATATATATATAAATAATTTGAGAAGTTATAGGGTGACATGTCCGAAATTGGTGGCGCGGCGGCAGTTTTTAGGCTAATTAAATCAGTGTAAGGTCCAATCCTCTCCAAAATCTGGCGTCAGGTATACCTTGCATAGTAAACTTAATCCGCCTAAAATTGCGGTGCATAGCATTTCATTGGTAGTGTATGTAATGTGCCTATCGAGGTGCATTGCGTAAGAGAGTCGCATATCGTATCATTACTAGTGTATGTAATGCGCCTCAATAGGCACATTGCGTTATGAAGACGCACAGCGTATCAACGGTACTATATGTAATTTGCCTTTTTAGGCGCATTACAATGTGTTGTGTCCGGTATATAATGCACCTAGTTTTGGTGTACGACAGTTCATTTATATCGAGAATATGCCGTCAAAAGTGTTTTGGGCGCAAAATAGACCAAACAACCGCCGCTTGCGTATTGGGACATGTCGCCCATATTGTGAACATACACAGTCAATAAACAGTTAATTGCATTCTAACATGCACACACAGTTATTTCTGAGCTTTCTAAAGATGTACATCAAAGTTAGCAGGCTGAGAGTCCACGGCCATACTAATAAGGATATGAAATGGTGTGTGTGGGAACCTAAGGGAAGTAATCCGGGCGCAGAGCCAAGCAACCTTGCCAGAGGACAGACAACATGTGGTTGCCCTGAAGTGAGGAGGACATCTTCTAATCTGGATAAAGGGAAGGACGGACTCCCTCCATACATTTACACACAATTTTTAAGGAATCAAAAATAACATAAGTAAAAAGAACATATTTTCACCATAATCTGTTCGTGACCAAGATTTCATACAGAGAAGTAAAAGAGTTATCAGAAGAGTTGTCCAAGAGCCAAGGAGCACCTTTGGAGAGCTGCAGAAAGACCTGGAATCAGCAGGTACAATTGTTTCAAAGACAATAAGTAATGCACTCAATCTTCATGGCCTGTATGCACACTCACAGAACAAGACTCCATTGCTCAACAAAAAGCATGTTCAAGCGCGTGCTCAACATTTATACAAGCCTGTGAAATATTGGGAGAATATAGTCTGGTCATATGAGACCAAAATTTAAATCTTTGGATACCATAATGCACACCATGTTTGGAAGTCAAAAGGCACAGTGTTTCACCCCAAAACACCATACTAACAGTTAAGTTTTGAGGAAGGAACATCATGATATGGGGCTGTTTTTCAGCATACGGCACTGGCAAACTTCATGTAATTGGAGGAAGGATGAATGGACAAATGTACCAAGACACTCTTAATAAAAATATGCTGCCATGTACCGGGATGATGAAGATGAAGCGAGGGTGGACATTTCAGCAAGAAAATGATCCCAAGCACACAGCCAAGGAAACTGTCAGTTGGTTTCAAAGAAAATAAAGCTGCTAGAATGGCCCAACCAATCACCTGACCTGAATCCAACAGAAAATCTATGGAAGGAACTCAAGCTCAGAGTTCATAGGAGTCCATGGAACCCTCAGGATCTGAAGAGTGTTTGCGTAGAAGAATGGGCCAAAATCCCACCCGAGCAATGCATGTGACTAGTTTCTCCATACCGGAAGGGTCTTGATGTGGTCATCACCAAAAACGCAACTTGTAACCCCACTTTCACACAGTGTTTTTTGTTGGTTTTTTTTTGCAGAAATGCACAGTATTAAACTGCCTTTATTGCTGTGCATTTCTGCAAAAACGCACTAAAAACACAGAGTGAAAGCAACTTTAAGGATTAGCACATCATTTGAAGGCAAAATAAGAGACAGGGGTTTTCTATCAACAGGATAACAATCAGGTGTGTGGGCAACCGGTTTTATTTAAAGAGCAGGCATCTGTTAACCCCTTACCGCCGGAGCCAGTTTTGGCCTTCCTGACAGAGCCCTGGTTTTAAAATCTGACATGTGTCACTTTATGTGAGAAATAACTTTTTGACACTTTTACCTATCCAAGTGATTCAGATATTGTTTTCTCGTGACACATTGTGCTTTCAGTTAGTAAGAAATTTTAGTCCAAACAATCCTTGTTTATTTGTGAAAAATATAAAAATATCGTGAAAATTTGCAAAAATTAGCAATTTTCAAAGTTTAAAAATTTCTGTGTGTAAGACAGATAGTTATTCAACTCAAAATAGTTTATAACTAGCATCTACCATATGTCTACTCTAGGTTTGCATCATTTTTTATTTTTTTTTTGTTTCACCTTAAGGGGCTTAGAAATCTAGTAGTCATTTTTCACATTTTCAAGAAAATTTGCAAAATATATTTTTTTGGGGACCAGTCCAGTTCTGATGTGGCTTTGGGGGGCCTGTATGTTAGATACCCAAATTTAAATGACCCATCTAAGAAACTACACGCCCTTAAAAATTTTTTAAAAAATTTAAGAAGTTTGTTGACCCTTTGGGATATTTCACAGAAATTAAAGCAAAGTGGAAGTGAAATTCAAAATTTCACTTTTTTGCAGATTTTCAATTTTTATTCATTATTCACGGGAACACAGAAAGTTTGTGACCATGGAAATGCAGCTTAATTATCAATTCCTCAGATTCTGACGTTTTCAGAGATATCCCATTTGTGACCTAGTGCGTATTTGGCTCAACCACAAGCCTCAGAATAGGAGGAGCACCTACTGGACTCTGGGGTCTCATTTTCATTACAATTTTATTTAGGCGCCATTTCAGCTTTGCGGACACCCTAAGGTGCCAAAACCTAATAAACTCCCCTAAAAAGACCCTATATTGGAAACTACACCCCTTAAGGAATATATCCAGAGGTGCAGTGAGTATATCGACCCCACAGGTGTTTCACCATTTTTTTAGCGTTCGGCTCTGAAAAAAAAATTTTTTTTTCCAACAATCTGCATTTTAGTTGAAAATTTTTCATTTTTACAAGTAATCCTGGAAAAAAAACCCCCCCAAATTTTGTTACACAATTTCTTCCAAATTTGACAATACCCTATATGTGGGTGTACACTGCTATTTGGGCACACGGCAGGGTGTACAAGGGAGGGAGTGTCATTTGGCTTTTGGAGCACAAATATTGGTGTAGCCATGTCGCATCTGCAAAGCCCCCAAAGTACTAGAATAGGTGAAACCTTCCAGAAGTTGCCCCATTTTGGATTCAGCACCCTTCAGGGATCTCATCTAATGGTGTATTTTGCATTTTGGGCGCACAGGTGTTCCGTTAGTTTTTTTTTAGCATTGGGCCATGAAAATGGGTGGGGGGGGAGGGAGAAGCAGTTCCGCCATTGTTTTTCATTTTTACAGTATTTGCCATACGGGATAAATGACGGGATAACTTTACTATGGGGGTCGGTACAATTGCAATGATATACATTTTATATAGTTTTTTATGTTTTATTACTTTTACACAAAGAAGGAGTTTAAAAAAAATTGCTTTTTTATGTTTCCTATTCCGACAGCCATAGTTTTTTAAATTTTTGTTACGGAGCTGATTCTGGGCTTGTTTTTTACGAATGGTTGTGTTTTTTTGTACCATTACGGGGTGTGGATGCTTTGATCATTTTTTATTAAGATTTTTGTGAAGCTTTTGTAAAAATAAAGCCCCCTGGTAGTGTTTTTTTTTTTTTATTTTTACGGCATTGAGGTATAAATGACATGTTAGTTTATCAGCGGGTTGAACGATTACAGCAATACCAATTTGGTATATTTTTTTAATTTTTTTTCCTCTTTTACACAATAAAACATTTTTATTTGAAAAGGAAAACACTTTTTTTGCTCGCCAAGTTGGAGCCAAAACTTTTTTATTTTTCTCTTTATGGGCTGTTAGTGCTTTTTTTGGGGGGATGAGTTGACGTTTTTATTGGTATCATTTTGGGGGACAAGATTTATGATCGTTTTTAAATCCTTTTTTGGAAGGCAGGTGGGGAAAAATACTGCAATCCTAGCGGGTTTTTTTTTTTTAATAGTGTTCACCGTACGTACCATGACAAGTTGTTTTACTCTGTGGGTTGAGATGATTAGGTGATACCAATTTTTTTTTTTTTTTTTATGTGGAAGCAAAATTTTTTTTTTTTTAAAGTGTTTTTATTGTAAAAAAAACAATATTTTTTTCACGCTACTTCAAAATAGCCTAAAATTTTTTAAATTTTTTCCGTATACAGGCTGGTAAGGATTTTTTTTGGGGGTTTAATGATTTTTAAATTTGGGGCACCACTTTGAGGTTGATATGAGTTTTTGATGACTTTTTTCCCCCTTTTTTTGTGCTGTGGTGAACAAAAATCGCAAATTTTGTAAGTTTTTTGGTTTTTTTTTACACGTTCACCCCTGGGTTAATTGTGACAGATTTATGGGGGGGTGTTTGGGGCGACCCAAATATGGGTATTTATTTTTTTTATCTTTTTTGGGCATGCCCTTTTAAAGGGGGGAAAGGCGTGTTGTTTTTTTTTTTTTTTTTTTTTTTGGGGTTTTTTTTTTTTTTTTTTTCTTTTTTTAAAATTTTTTTTTTTTTTTTTTTTTTTTTTTTTTCTTTTTTTTTATTTTTTTTTTTTTTTTTTTTTTAAAAAAATTTTTTTTTTTTTTTTTTTTTTAGTTGGGTGGGGGGCCCCTTCTTTTTTTTAACCCTTTTTTTTTTTTTTTTTTTTCCCCCTTAAATTTTTTTTTTTGGGGATTTTTCCCCCCTTGGGGGGGGCCCTTTTTTTTCCCTTTTTTGGGGTTTTTATTTTTTTTTGGGGTTTTTTTTTTTTTTGGGTCTTTTTTGTATTTTTTTTTTTTTTTTTTTTTTTTTTTTTGAAAAGAGTTTTTTTTAAATTTTTTTTTTTTTTTTTTTGTTTTTTTTTTTTTTTTTTTTTTTTTTTTTTTTGGGGTTTTTTTTATTTTATTTTTTTTGGGCCCCCCTTTTTTTTTTTTTTTTTTTTTTTTTTTTTTTTTTTTTTTTTTTTTTTTTTTTTTTTTTTCGTTTGTAAGGGAAAGGGCGTTGTACGTGTTTTTATTTTATTTTTGTGTTTGTGTTTTACTTTTTTACACTTTTTTTTTTACTTTTACACACTTATTTCACTTTTTCCCAGGGGGGAATTGCATGAACGATCGTCAGATCGTTCATACAATAGGAGACCAGTACACAGCTTATAGCTGTGTACTGGTCTCCTGGCAACTTTCAGTCACGCTGCCCACAATGCATTGTGGGCATTGTGACGTCACCAGACAACACGGATGCTGTCATTCAGCGTCCGGGCTGTCTGGTAGTGAGACCAGTAGCGGCGCAGAGCGCCGTTACTGCGCCGGGTCGCGAGCAGCAGGAGCTCACTCCTGCTGCCCGCAGCTGCGATGTCGCGACCACGATGTCGCGACATCGAGAGGTTAATCCCCCGCAGCCGTGGTGAGCTCACTCCGGCCATGGGGGATGCAGCACGATGCCAACGGTAATATACCGCTGGTTCCATGCCGCGATCCTGCGCGCTCTGCTTGTGAGCACGCAAGATCGCCATGACGTACTCATACGTCAATTTGCGGGAACCCCTATCCGACCTTGACGTATGGGTACATCAAATGTCGGTAAGGGGTTAAAGTCTGGTCTTCACAACATATGCTTATGGAAGTATATGAAGGCAGGAGCAAATGAGATTTGAGGACCTCAGAAGAACAGTTGTTGATGCTTATCAGACTGGAAAAGGCTACAAAACTCCACTTATCCATATGCATACAGATTATATATAAATGGAGGAAATTAAATTATTACCTTCCCCAGGAGTAGTCGACCAACAAAGATCACGCCGGGGCAAGACATATAATAGTTTGTGCAAAAGAGCCCAAAGGAACCCAAGAAAACAACTAAAGAGCTTTCTAACATTAACTAGTGTTAATGTTCATGAGACTACCATCAGGACAATGAACCACAATGCTGTGCATGGCAGGATTGCGAGACGAAAGTCACTGCCCCCCAAAAAGAACATTGCTGCCAATCTGCACTTTGATACAGATCACTTGGACATGCCAGGCGGCTACTGAAACAGTTTTTTTGTGGCTAGGCGAGACCACAATAGAGCTTTTTGGTTTTAATAAAAAGGTTATGTTTAAAGAATGTTACACACTGCATTCCAGCTTATAAACCTTATACCATCTGTGCAACATGGTGGTGGAAGTATTATGATTTGGGTCTGTTTTACAGTAGGGCCAGGGTGACTCAACATTATTAATGTAACAAGGAACTCTAAAATATATCAGCAAGTTCTAAATGGAAACATCAGGGCATCTGTTCATGCACTGAATATCAAGAGAACATGGTTAATGCAGCAAGACAATGGGCCTCATTTATCAAAACTGTCTAACAGTAGGACTATCTTTGTTGCCCATAGCAACCAATCAGAGCTCAGCTTTCAGTTCTTAGGGTATGTCCACATGGCGGGTTCAATATGTTTTTGGATACGTTAGTGATCCGAACGCAACCTATAGTTTTAAATAGGGTGTCTGCTGCAACAAATTGATCAAGAATTGACATGTCAATTCTTTGAACAGATCCAAAAGATACATCACAAAGACGCATGTAAACACGCATCGGCGATCACTAGAGATGGGCGAATTGATTCTAACGAAGTGGACTTCGTTTAGAATTTCAGGAAAACTTCGATTCTGAACGAAGTCGAAGTTTGGGGGAACGAAGTGTGTTTTTAATTGATAAAATGGCTGTGAGCACATGGCGTTACATGGGGCAAAAAACTCTGGGAGGAAGAAAGGAGTACCCTAAATGACATGTGCAGAGATGAAGCCAATCAGAGACCGGTGGGATTCTGTGATGTCATCGCACTATATAAGTCCGGGCGCGACGCTGGCAGTTCACACTGCTCTCACTGTTCTGTGTAGGGAAGGTGCTGCTGCTGAGATCTCACACAAAAGAACTAACTTTTATACAGCGATTTTTGGGGGGTGTCACAGCTTGTCTCAGAGACTGCTTCTCTTACGTTTTAATTCTGATTTTGTGGGGTATTGGAATTGAAGTCCAGTGTGCGTCCAATGCAGCTGCATATACATTTTAATGCTATCTGCTCAGTTCTTGAGCACATTGAATTTCCAAGGGTTATCTAAGCCTGTTGCTGTTGTATTCAGTTAAAGAAACAGCGTTTTTACAATCCAAATACCACATTTTTGGCTGCTCATTTCTTTTGCGCAATTTAGATCCAGTGGTTAATTAAGCGTTGTTCTGCTGTTGTGGTCACTAAAAGAAACGGTGTTTTTCAACGCCAAAGAAGAAATTTTGCCTGTAACATAATTCATATCTGAAGGTTAATTAAGCGTTTTTCTGCTGTTGTGCTCCGTAAAATAAAAAAAATAAAAAAAAAAAAACATTTGGTTTTGCACATGAAAAAAACTTTGTTTAAAAAAAGCACAAATGCACACTGGTGTGGCAACAATACATATAGTCATTCAAATTCAAAAAACAGTGGCACAACAAGGACAAAAGAAAAACACAAAAGGTACATAGTAACTTGGGAAAAAGCATTACTGCTAAATAGGATATATGGAAAAAAATGAGTTTCTTTGTTAACACTTCTGGCAAGACCTGATTATGCCCACTTCCGAAACTTCACAGGGACCTCAGGCAAGTGGGTCCTACGCTAACGTTACCTCTATTGGGTCCTATTAAGACCAGCACACTTCGGGGACGAAGAGACCTGCTCAAAGCACACTCCCACTGATTTAAAAACCTGAGAAAGTGGGTGGAGTACAAACCCAAAAGGAGTCAGCCACACTCCCTTACACGGGACCCACTTGCCTGAGGTCCCGGTGAAGTTTCAGAAGTGGGCTTAAAGCAGTTCTGGCCAAAAAAAAAAAAAAAAGTGTGAACAAAGAACCTCATTTTTTTCCATATATCCTAGTTAGCAGTAATGCTTTTTCAAAGTTCCTTTTGTCCTTTTGATAGTTTCTTTAGTCCATGATGTGCCACTGTTTTTTGAATTTGAATGACTATATGTATTGTTGCCACACCAGTGTGCATTTGTGCTTTTTTAAACAAAGTTTTTTCATGTGCAAAACCAACGTTTTGGTTTTTTTTGGGCATTAGTAAGTGGAGTGGTGGCTGATCCATTTTGGTTTTTTGTACTCCACCACACTTTTCTCAGGTTTTTAAATCAGTGCAGTGTGCTTTGAAGCAGGTCTCTTCGCTCCCTGAAGTGTGCTGGTCTGAATAGGAACCCCAAAAGAGGTAACGTTAGCGTAGGACCCAAATTGGGCCCGAGGTCCCTGTGAAGTTTCGGAAGTGGGCCCTTTAAACAGTTTCTGGCCAGAAGTGTGAACAAAGAAAACCCTTTTTTTCCATATATCCTAGTTAGCAGTAATGCTTTTTCCAAAGTTTCTGTGCTCCGTAAAATACACGTCATTGTAACACGCTACATAGCTGGTAATTTTTGGCATCTCATTTCTTTTGCGCAATTTACATTCAAGGGTTAACTAAGTATTTTTCTGCAGTTGTAGTCAGTAAAAGAAACTTTTTTCAACGACAAAGAAGAAATTTTGGCTGTAGCATAATTCATATCCGAAGGTTAATTAAGTGTTTTTCTGCTGTTGTGCTCCGTAAAGTACATGCCATTTTAACATGCTACAAAGCTGGTAATTTTTGGCAGTACATTTCTTTTGCACAATTTACATCCAAGGGTTAACTAAGTATTTTTCTGTAGTTGTAGTCAGTAAAAGAAACTTTTTTCAACGCCAAAGAAGAAATTTTGGCTGTAGCATAATTCATATCCGAAGGTTAATTAAGCGTTTTTCTGCTGTTGTGCTCCGTAAAATACACATCGTTGTAACACGCTACATAGCTGGTAATTTTTGGCACCTCATTTCATTTGCGCAATTTACATCCAAGGGTTAACTAAGTATTTTTCTGCAGTTGTAGTCAGTAAAAGAAACGTTGTTTTTCAACGCCAAAGAAGAAATTTTGGCTGTAGCATAATTCATATCCGAAGGTTAATTAAGCGTTTTTCTGCTGTTGTGCTCCGTAAAATACACGCCGTTTTAACACGCTACAAAGCTGGTAATTTTTGCCAGCACATTTCTTTTGCGCAATATACATCCAAGGGTTAACTACTGTATATACTTGAGTATAAACCGAGTTTTGTAGCACAAAAAATGTGCTGAAAAATCCCCCCTCGGCTTATACTCGAGTCACTGTCGGCGCTCGGGCGCTGCGATGGCCCGAGTGCCGACAGGGACGCTTCAGCTCCTCAAGGAGCGCATATAACTGAAGGCCGAGTACAGCAGACAGCGTCCGGGCACTGCCATGGCCAGGCGCTGTCGGCTATCTCTTCACTTGTATGCGACTCCTCCAGAGCACACACAGGTGAAGAGATACCACTGCGGAGCAGAGAGCAAGCGCTCCCTGCTCCGCAGTGGACTTCGGGCAGCCGCAAACTCGTGGCTGTCCGGAGTTTCCGGCACAGGCAGCGTGTGTTGTTACGCGCTACAAAGCTGGTAATTTTTGGCACCTCATTTCATTTGCGCAATTTAGATCTAAGGGTTAATTAAGCGTTTTTCTGCTGTTGTGCTCCGTAAAATACACGTCGTTTTAACACGCTACAAGGCTGGTAATTTTTGGCAGCTAATTTCTTTTTGCGCAATTTACATCCAAGGGTTAATTAAGCGTTTTTCTGCTGTTTTGGTCAGTAAAAGAAATGGTGTTTTCAACGCCAAAGAAGAAATTTTGGCTGTAGCATAATTCATATCAGAAGGTTAATTAAGCCTTTTTGTGCTTTTATATTCAGTAAAATACACAGTGTTTTAAACGGCACATACAAGTAAATTTTTCCTGGCTATTTATGGAGCGCAATTTATATCCAAGGGTTACCCAGGCTTGTTAGTGGGTTCATTTGGAGTCAAATACAGGGTGTGTATTTATCATATACAGATATCTTCATTAAACAGAGTCTGTATATTTTAGAACAAACAGTATGTCAGACAGAGAGGTGGCTGGCTCTTCACATGCGAGTGGCAGTGGCACAAACATTCCTGGAGCAGGCCCAGGTCGCAGCACAGTAAGGGGACGTCGCAGCAGGGGTCACTCGGTGAGGCCAGAACTGCCGATGTCATCTAGCGGCCGTGTGTTGACCAGCAACCCAAGGGTTCTTGATTGGTTGACTAGGTCATCCACTTCCTCCCAGATGACATCTGACAACCCCAGCCAAGAGTCGGTGGGAACGTCAGACACAACCCTTAGTTGGCATGCCATTGCAGCCAGTCAAGGCTCCACCACCTCTGCAGAAGGGAGCTGTTTCTCTTTGCAATCATCTCCTGGTCCAGACTCTCCTGCCCCTCGCTACTCATGGTGCCAGCAGTCGTTCAACGAGGCGATTGGACGCATACTGTTGTCTCTTTGCAACCATCCTAAGGTGCAGAAGCTGAGCGTGCTCCTGTCCAAGTTGTTGGTACTGCAGTCCCTCCCTTTCCAAATAGTGGATTCTGCACAATTCAGAGAATTAATGGCCTGTGCCAAGCCGAGGTGGAGAGTTACAAGCCGTAATTTATTTTCCAAAAAGGCAGTATCAGTCAGGGCCATTAGATGTCCTTTACGGCCCACTGGGTGAATGTGCTTCCTGCCCAGCCACACCAACAACTTGGACAGGAGACGCCGCTTTCTCCTCCACGTTGTCAAACTGCTGCTCCTGCGCCAAAGTCTGCCTCCTCCTCCTCCTCCACCACCATCACAGCCTCAACAAGTACTGCTCCATCATACCACATGTGTAGGGCACAGCGGTGTAACACAGTTCTACACCTGGCTTGCCTCGGTGAACGAAGTCACACAGTGGAGGAACTGCTCTGCGTCATGCAGCAAGAAATCGATGTGTGGTTTTCTTCGCGCCAACTGCAAATCGAAACCATGATGACGGACAATTGGAGGAACATGGTGTCCGCGCTGCACAAAGAAGGGATGGTCCATCTGCCCTGCATGGCGCACGTGTTCAATCTGGTTGTGAAAAGGTTCCTAAAGACTTCCACCAATCTTCAGAAGATTCTGAAAATGGCCAGGAAACTGTGCATGCACTTCATCCATTCCTACAAAGCCAGGAACACCCTCCTCGAGTTGCAGCGGCAGAACGGCCTCCCCCAACACACGCTGATATGCGATGTTTCCACCCGTTTGAATTCCAGCCTGCACATGTTGGACCGACTGTATGAACAGAAAAAGGCCATTAACGATTTTTTGATGATCCAGGCGGACAGGAGTACTCCCCTGTGTGACTGTGAGGTCAGCCCGTGGCAGCTCATGCGTGACACCTACCGTTTTCTGAGACCATTCGAGGAGGCCACGTTATTTGTCAGTCGCCAGGACTACGGGATGAATAACATCATTCCACTGCTTCATGTCCTGGAACAGATGCTGAAAAATCTGTCTGGGCAGGGGACTGGAGACATGGCGACTACATCTCGCGGCCACATGAGTCCGGTGGGGACTGAACTGGAGGAGGAGGAGGACATTGGAGCAGAAGCATTGTCTAATGAAATGAGTGGATTTTCTACCCAGGTGACAGGAGAGGAGGAGCAGGAGCAGCTGGAGGAGGTAGATGGAGATGAGGAAGACGAGGCAGATGACCCGCAAGCACCGTGGCAGTATACAGTGGAGATGGAGGCAGGGAGTCCCTCGGAGTCACTTGTGCAGATGGCCCACAGCATGCTGATTTGCCTGGCTAGTGACAGCCGAATAGTCACCATCCGGCAGAGGGATGACTTCTGGCTCTCCACCCTACCGCTACCGGTCCAAAATGGGAGCCTTTTTCCCAGCTGCTGAGAGGAAGGACAAACTCAAATACTATAGAGAAATCCTCCGTCTTCAGTTGGCCGCTGCCTATGTGTGGCATCGTCCCTCCTTTGACAGGTCTAACCGGGGGGTTCCTCAGCACTCACGTACTACTGCAGCGGCTGCTGTTGGAGGGGGGGGGGGTCGGAGCAGTACCAGCTCCATCAGATGAAACCTAAGTCTGGAGTCACTGATGAGCAGCTTCCTTTACCCGTCTAGTGAGGAGGGCAGTCGCCAGCAGCAGCAGGACCTGGAGCAGACCCTGAACCAACAGGTGGTGGCCTACTTGGACAGCACTCTACCACCAAAGTTAGAACATCCGCTGGACTGCTGGGCAGCCAAACTGGATGTGTGGCCGCAACTTGCCGAGTTTGCAGTGGAGAAGCTGTCCTGCCCGGCCAGTAGTGTGGCACCAGAGCGGGTGTTCAGTGCGGCGGGGGCCATCGTTACCCCAAGGAGAACCCGCTTGTCCACGGGAAATGTGGAACGACTGACCTTTGTCAAGATGAATCAGGCGTGGATCGGTCAGGATTTCCACACACTAATGCCCTAGGCGTCAGATTACATCAGCAATGGTTCATGCGCGAAACGATCGTAGATGTGTTGGCGTGCGGCGATCCATCCATCCCGTCTGTCTGTTATGCCGTGTTTGGAATAAAGAAACTCGTTTATCAAGTTGGTGAGTGCCGCTGACTCCTCTTCTTCTGCTTGTGGATTTAAGCTGTTTCTTTTAAAGCTGAGCACCGCCAGAAGATTTATAGTGTGGGGTTCCACTGTGTAGTTATATAAGTGCAGCCAGCTTGCATTACCTCTCCTAGTGGATTACATCAGCAATGACGCCTCACCCAAACTTTGAGAAATGAGTCTGGGTTCAAACTACCTGCCTTAGCCACTATTCTGAAGCCGCCACCCGCCTGATGCCACACATCTGCCGCCAGTTTCTCCATCTGCCTACCACCATCTTTACCAGGGACTGGTATTGCCACCCACCTCCACACTCTGTCATTGTGCCACTCTCTGACCTCATGCTGCTGCTGCTGTTGTTGCTGCTGCGGTCACCTCCACACCCTGTCATTGTGCCAGTCTCTGACCTCATGCTGCTGCTGTTGCTCCTGCCGTGACCTCCACACTGTGTCATTGTGCCACTGTCTGACCTCATGCTGCTGCTGTGGCTGCTGACGTGCCCTCCACACTGTGTCATTGTGCCACTCTGTGGCCTACTCCTGTTTTTGCCACCTCCAGAAAGTCATTGTACCACTGTCTGACCTCATGCTGCTTTTGTTGCTGCTGCCATGACCTCCACACTGTGTCATTGTGCCATTCTGCGGCCTACTCCTGTTTTTGCCACCTTCAGAATGTCATTGTGCCACTGTCTGACCTCATGCTGCTGCTGTTGCTCCTGCCGTGACCTCCACACTGTGTCATTGTGCCACTCTGTGGCCTACTCCTGTTTTTACCACCTCCAGAATGTCATTGTGCCACTGTCTGACCTCATGCTGCTGCTGTGGCTGCTGCCGTCACCTCCACACTCTGTCACTGATGTTGCCACCTGAGCCCTCAGCTTGTTTTTTTCCAGCTGTCGCTGCCATGACTTTATCAGGCTTTATACCGGCGGTATCTTCCCGGTCCAGCATACAGAATGGGTGCTGTTTTTATCCCACATCTTTGAGATTTACCCTCTTCACTGCGTCCTGAGTAATAATCTTTAAGGGACGTAAGTGTATCCACATCTGTGGTATTTTATGGCATTTAGCTTAACCATATATTTTTTGTTACAGGATTACCATACCCTGTTTATCCACATCTGTGGTATTTAATGGTATTTTGCTTAACCATACTTTACATGTCTCCTCTTATAGACATTTAGGTACCCACATAGTATTCCATTGTCTGTTACCTGATGAACCCACTATATCTGTGGGGGAAACGCGTCGGGACAGGGAACATTTTGTTCTTGTCTATTTATTTGTTGTTTTTTGGTGGTAGTTTTTTATTTGCTATCTGGTTTTTGTATTTCTGTGTGGTGTCTTTTGTGGCTATTTATTAGGGGTTTGTCACATAATTGAGGGACAGTATAGGGTTTTTGTAGGGTAGGTTCCCGTGTGGGGTCGCCTTTTTTGGGGCGGGTTCTTCGCTTTCTGCTTAGTATTGTTTTAGTAGGGTATAATAGGTATTGAGCTAGATAATTATTTTTATTGTATATTATTAAAAGTTAGTTCTTAATTGTGTATTTAGCCTGAAGGTATCTGTATATTTGGTGTTTTTTTTTAAAACACAGCATTGAATGAAGACCAAACCAAGCTCCCGCTGCATATTTAAGCATGTCACAACGTTCTACAGCACCCTACAGGCTCTGTGCAGCCTGGAAATAGCTGTTTTTTAACCCCTTAAGCCGAACGCCTGAAAAGTAGTTAATGACCAGAACATTTTTTTAGTTTTGGCCTCCTTGCGTTTAAACAGTTGTAACTTTTTTACTTTTTCAATGACGCAGCTGTATTAGGCCTCGTTTTATTCGAGACAAGTTGTACTTTATGGGGGAATAGTTTAAGTACACTTATAACTAATTGCAGTATTTTTTTTTATTTAAAAAAATATATATTTTATTTATTTTTTATTTTTTTTTACACCATTCACATTTCACACTTAATAACTTGTTAGATTAATTCACAGGTTATTACGGTCGTGTGGATACCAAAATATGTGTAGGTTTTTTGTGCGTGTAATTTATGTACAATTATTTTTATAAATATTTATTTTTATTTTATTTATTTTTTTATTCTTTTTTTTTCACTTTTTATGTTTTTTTTTTTTACTTTTTTTTTGCTCCCATGAAGGGAGAATTGTTTAACATTTTTTTAAGTTTTTTTTTACACTTAGTATGTATTAGCATATTCATATATGCTAATACATGCTAATCTGTGTCAGTTTGACACAGGCAGTGATTAGGACAGCACCCAGTGCGTCCTAATCACTGGCTTCATAGACAGACAGCTCTGGGGCCACTCTAGGTCCCCAGAGCTGACTGTGCAGCCGGTCCCTGAGCTCTGTCGGGTGACCGGGCGTTCCGATCACCCGACAGAGCAGGGGAATCCTTTGATTGCGCTGCGGTAACGCACCGCCGCAATCAAAGGGTTAAAGCACCAGGTTGCGGAGGTTTCCTCCGCTGCCCCGATGCCTGCAGCAGATGCTCTGGGATCAGGGCTGTGTAGTACAGTCCCGATCCCAGCGCAACTGCGACGCCGGGCGTCGCAAACCCCGATGTCTGCAGCAACGCCAAAAGACGTCGCTGCAGACGAACGACCTGAAATGCCTGACGTCAAAAGATGGTGGGCGGTCGTTAAGGAGTTAACGCGATTCGTCCCGAAGTAATTCAGACCGAAACTAATTTTGACAGAATGCGCCCATCTCTCATCTGAACGCTGATGCGTGTTTTACATTCAAAGCAATGTAAATCACACTGCACATTGTTAGATGCGTGATTGGGTCCGTTTAGGGTTCGAAACACTGATCCAAAACACGCATCTAACAATGTATTGAACACGTGGTGGGAACATACCCTTTATACTGATCTGGAAAAATGAAAGCTGAGCTGTGATTGGTTACTATGGGCAACAAAGTTTTACTGCTAGACAGTTTTGATAAATTAAGCCCAATGACTCTAAGGCCGTGTTCACACGGCTTATTTGGCCGCGGATTGGCGCCGTACTGCGCGCCGGATGTGCGCTGCAGTACGGCGCCAATCCGTTGGAGTAATTACGGTAATCCACTGTTCTCATAGAGACCAGTGGATTCCGTCGCTCCTCCCCGCTCGGCAAATCCTCCGGGTGGGGAGAAAGTGACATGCACATTATCCAGGCGCAATACGTGCCGTGGATAATGCACGTCTATGGGGCCGGGGAGCGGCGCCCCCGCCCCGCCCCTTATTCACGCCGGATTTGCGAGCGCAATCCGGCTCACAAATCTGGCGTGAATAAGCCGTGTGAACACGGCCTTAGGGTCATATGTATGAAACCTGTCTAGGTCTAAAACTCACTTTGTTGCCCATAACAACCAATCAGAGCACCCCTCTCATTTTTCCAGAGCAGTATATAAAATGAAAGGGGCGCCCTGATTTGTTACTATGGGAAACAGTGAGTTTTAGACCTAGGCCTTTTTCATACATGTGGTCCAGTGCACAGGTTGTTCTTCCAAAGAATGATTGAACAATATAGTTAAAGTTTTAGAATGGCCAAGTCCAGACCTTAAACCAATATAATTGTCTTGCAAGGACCTGAATCTAGCAGTTAATGGCAGGAAACCCACCAACATAGCCAATTTGGCTCAGTTTTTATGGGCAAATAGGCTAAAATTTCTCAAATGTAAATGTACAGGACTAATTTTCAGCTTAAACAGAAGAAAAAGCCAGCTCACCTCCTTGTATTTCTGCTGTGGCATAGCAGCCAAGACTGTGCTCAAATCTGCGTCCCATGTAACGCCATAAGTCCAAGGCAAAGAAGTGAAGGTAGATTGGCACCAGTCACGAATAGAATAAAAGTATTTCAATTTATTGAAGGCAATTAAAAGCACAAAAAGGGAATCAAAAAACAGCAAACGTGTGCAAAAAGCATGGTCAGAGGGGCTGATGGATAGTAGGCTGACGCGTTTCGGGCCGGAAGTAGCCCTTAATCTTAGCTGCACTACAGTGACATATGCACCCTCTTATAGTGAACTAAGAACAATAGATAATTAAAAGTATACAAATTAACACCTGAAACGCACTTACCCGAAGTGATGACGCCGTGCAATACAATAGCTGAATAGAGATCACATGACTCACCCTGCGGCCGGAAACCGGAAGAAAAGAATTCCACGCCGGAAGGCAGCAGAAAGCTTGCGTTCCATACGGCGGAAATGGCTAGAACCGGAAGCCGGACGCTAAAGGAGGTATCGTAACTACGGCAATGGACTTAAACACACAGCGGGAGCGTATTCAGGTGGCAATAGCATACCAGGCAAAGTGAAAAACCATATAGCAATGAGCAGGACATAGCATATGCCTGCACAAAACATAAAATAAATATAATGCTAAGTGGGCTAGACATATACTCAGTAAAAGCAACCGATGTACATCCCGGCAAAGGGAAATAGTAACTGTCAGCACATATAACGATTTAACAACTTCTTCATAGTAGTCTATATATATCCAAATTATGGTACAAAACTCCTAATATCTAAAATTAAGACTACGTTCACAAAAAAAGGGGAAAATAGAAACTAAACTACAAAAAAAAGATACATTCAATGATGGAACATAATTTCCCGACGCAAATTTAACCCATTGGGCATAGTACTATTTAGTAGCAAAATCCAATAAGCCTCTTTGTCACGTAAGCGATATTCCCAATCCCCCCCTCTTATTGGCTTGGCAATTTTTTCAATGGCTATAACCTGAAGACTATTTGTTCGAGATTCGTGACAAGTGACACAATGCTGTGCTACATTGGATTTATTAATTTTGTTGGAATTAGAGACATCGCTTAAGAAAACGCTCAAGAAAACGGGTCTTCAGTTTTCAGACTGTGCTGCCCACATAAAATAAGTTGCATATTGTACATGTAATAATATAATTCACATGATGCGAGTTACAATTGAGAAAACCTCGTATTTTATAAATCTGTGAACCATCCGAGTTAGAAAAACTGTCAGTAGACGTCACATAACTGCAGGTTTTACAGGGATATGACCCACATTTAAAAAAGCCTTTATGCCGTAACCATGTAGATTTGATACTTGAAGAGGGAATCACACTTGGAGAAAGAATACTACCTATGGTTTTGGGCTTTCTAGCAACAATGCGACATCCATTTTGTAGAATATTATCCAAAGTTTCATCTTCTTGCAACAAAGGTAGATATTTAGAGAGTATGTTTTTTATTGATCCAAACTGGTGACTATGGTCTAGGACCAATACAGGTTTGTTTACATTGGCCGAATTAACTCTATGTGTCTTGGGTTTACGGGTTAAAAGGCTTTCACGAGACCGTCTACTTGCCAAAATTGAAGCTCTGTCCAGAGTCCAATTTGGATAACCCCTTGATCTCAATCTATTTTGAATAGCAAATTCTTCCTTTTCATAGTCAGAAACAAGAGTGCAATTTCGTTTGGCTCTAATGAGCTCTCCAACTGGAATTGCCATCTTGGTAGAATTTACATGAAAGCTATTGTAGTGCAAGATGGTGTTTCCACTAGTGGGTTTCCGAAAGCTTTTAGTGATAATGATACGGTTAGGTGTACCCAAAAGTGTCAAATCCAAAAATGTTATAGAGAGAGGATTAACTTGAAAGGTGAATTTTAAATTCAAGGGGTTATTATTCAAATAATCAATAAACGAGTGTACGGCAGGCACATCACCCCTCCAGATCAGGAGGAGATCATCGATGTACCTGCTGTACCACTCGATATTCTCCCCAAACGGATTGATGTCCGAAAAGATATATTGAGCCTCCCACCAAGACACAGTTAGGTTGGCCAATGATGGCGGGTATTTGGCACCCATAGACACCCCTTTCACCTGGAGATAAACAGTGCCACTGAAAGAAAAATAATTGTGGTTCATGAGAAATTCGGTGACCATAAGAAAATGTTCCCCCTATGCGTCCGATTGTCTCTGGCATAGGGTCCCTGTTGGAGCGTCTGTGCCAGTGGCTGGATTCTTATCTCCAGCCACTGGTGCAGCGAGTGCCTGGTTTTTTGAAGGATACAAAAGATGTTATTATGTGTTTGCAGAACAAAATATGGTCTGGTGACATGAGCTGGCTTAGTTGCGACATTGAGTCGCTTTATACAAGCATCCCTCACAACATTGCTCTTGCAGCTCTCCAATTTCACCTGGAGACTTACAGTGACTATTCTGGTGACCTTGTACTATACATTCTTATGGTCACCGAATTTCTTATGAACCACAATTATTTTTCTTTCAGTGGCACTGTTTATCTCCAGGTGAAAGGGGTGTCTATGGGTGCCAAATACTCGCCATCATTGGCCAACTTAACCGTGTCTTGGTGGGAGGCTCAATATATCTTTTCGGACATCAATCCGTTTGGGGAGAATATCGAGTGGTACGGCAGGTACATCGACGATCTCCTACTGATCTGGAGGGGTGATGTGCCTGCCGTACACTCGTTTATTGATTATTTGAATAATAACCCCTTGAATTTAAAATTCACCTTTCAAGTTAATCCTCTCTCTATAACATTTTTGGATTTGACACTTTTGGGTACACCTAACCGTATCATTATCACTAAAAGCTTTCGGAAACCCACTAGTGGAAACACCATCTTGCACTACAATAGCTTTCATGTAAATTCTACCAAGATGGCAATTCCAGTTGGAGAGCTCATTAGAGCCAAACGAAATTGCACTCTTGTTTCTGACTATGAAAAGGAAGAATTTGCTATTCAAAATAGATTGAGATCAAGGGGTTATCCAAATTGGACTCTGGACAGAGCTTCAATTTTGGCAAGTAGACGGTCTCGTGAGAGCCTTTTAACCCGTAAACCCAAGACACATAGAGTTGATTCGGCCAATGTAAACAAACCTGTATTGGTCCTAGACCATAGTCACCAGTTTGGATCAATAAAAAACATAATCTCTAAATATCTACCTTTGTTGCAAGAAGATGAAAACTTTGATAATATTCTACAAAATGTATGTCGCATTGTTGCTAGAAAGCCCAAAACCATAGGTAGTATTCTTTCTCCAAGTGTGATTCCCTCTTCAAGTATCAAATCTACATGGTTACGGCATAAAGGCTTTTTTAAATGTGGGTCATATCCCTGTAAAACCTGCAGTTATGTGATGTCTACTGACAGTTTTTCTAACTCGGATGGTTCCAAGATTTATAAAATACGGGGTTTTCTCAATTGTAACTCGCATCATGTGATTTATATCATTATATGTACAATATGCAATTTATTCTATGTGGGCAGCACAGTCCGAAAACTGAAGGCCCGTTTCCTTGAGCACCTAAGCGATGTCTCTAATTCCAACAAAATTAATAAATCCAATGTAGCACAGCATTGTGTCATTTGTCACGAATCTCGAACAAATAGTCTTCAGGTTATAGCCATTGAAAAAATTGCCAAGCCAATAAGAGGGGGGGATTGGGAATATCGCTTACGTGACAAAGAGGCTTATTGGATTTTGCTACTAAATAGTACTATGCCCAATGGGTTAAATTTGCGTCGGGAAATTATGTTCCATCATTAAATGTATCTTTTTTTGTAGTTTAGTTTCTATTTTCCCCTTTTTTTGTGAACGTAGTCTTAATTTTAGATATTAGGATTTTTGTACCATAATTTGGATATATATAGACTACTATGAAGAAGTTGTTAAATCGTTATATGTGCTGACAGTTACTATTTCCCTTTGCCAGGATGTACATCGGTTGCTTTTACTGAGTATATGTCTAGCCCACTTAGCATTATATTTATTTTATGTTTTGTGCAGGCATATGCTATGTCCTGCTCATTGCTATATGGTTTTTCACTTTGCCTGGTATGCTATTGCCACCTGAATACGCTCCCGCTGTGTGTTTAAGTCCGTTGCCGTAGTTACGATACCTCCTTTAGCGTCCGGCTTCCGGTTCTAGCCATTTCCGCCGTATGGAACGCAAGCTTTTTGCTGCCTTCCGGCGTGGAATATTTTCTTTTCTTCCGGTTTCCGGCCGCAGGGTGAGTCATGTGATCTCTATTCAGCTATTGTATTGCACGGCATCATCACTTCGGGTAAGTGCGTTTCAGGTGTTAATTTGTATACTTTTAATTATCTATTGTTCTTAGTTCACTATAAGAGGGTGCATATGTCACTGTAGTGCAGCTAAGATTAAGGGCTACTTCCGGCCCGAAACGCGTCAGCCTACTATCCATCAGCCCCTCTGACCATGCTTTTTTGCACACGTTTGCTGTTTTTTGATTCCCTTTTTGTGCTTTTAATTGCCTTCAATAAATTGAAATATTTTTATTCTATTCGTGACTGGTGCCAATCTACATTCACTTCTAATTTTCAGCTACCAGAAAGGTTTAGATGTACTTCTACCAAAGGGGCTCATACCAGATACTGAAAACAAAGGTTCAAATACTTTGGCCACTCAAGTTGGGAGGGGGGGGGGCGGCAATCAGGCAAATCACTCATTCATGTAGATGATGCAGCTGCAATTGCTGTGGTGTCAAAAGGGTTAAAAAGCTGAGATCGGGGCTGTCTGTAATTAATGGCCGGCATCTATGAGTAAGCCGGCTCCATACCTTCTTACACAGACATTCTGCTGTACCTGTATGTCTAATGTCAGTAAGGAGTTAAAAGTTCAAAACACCCCCCTTTGTCATTTTACACATAATTAAAAAAAAACTAACTTACACATAATTGGTACTGCCACATCCATAGAAATTCAATCTATTAAAGTCTAACTTTATTTATGCCATTTGGTGAACCCGTAGAAGAAAAAAACCCAATAAAAAAATTAGTGTTTTTTGGAGTTGTGTCACATTCCCCCCAAAATAATAAAGAAATTATCAAAAGGTTGCATGTGTCCCAAAATAGTACCTATAAAAACTGTACTTCAGCCTGCAAAAACTGAGCCCTCACTATGGTTCATAGATTATATAAAAAAAAAGTTATTGGGTCACAGAAAATGGCACTGCAGTGCAAAGATTGAAATATAGAAAAAGTTTTTAATTTTTTTAAAGTAGTAAAACATAGCAACAATGCTATAAATATGGTATCACTGGAATCATACTGAACTGCAGAATACAGATATGTCATTTATACCAAACCGTGAACTCCATAAAAATGAAACTGGCACAATAAATTTTTTTCATTCTACCATACATAGAATGTAAAAAGTATAAAGCACAAGCGCCAATATAAGAGAGAGCTGCTGAAAAAATGTCAAGGGATTACTCTACCTATTTCCCAAACTTAAATTACCAATTATATATAGAAACAAATGACACCAGCGCTAACTCTTCTATATGTCTCCCAACTAAATGTAGCAACTTTCCAGAAAATAAAATAGCTCAACAATCACTGTTGATTGAAGCAATGGTGAACACCTGATCCAGTGGTTAGTCCACAATCAGCTCTTCTACCCTAATCAATTCCGTATCTCACAACTAAAGGTCATTATAAAATACACATAAAAGCACCAAAAAATTACAAGAACTCTTGCAACGTACCTAAAAGCTCTTTCCATAAAATGCATCCGATCGTATTATATCCACAGCGATCCACTTTACTGACAAAGTAAGAAATGGAACGTTCGTGTTCAAATCAACCAAGCGCTCCGGCCGGCAGCGCTCAGATATCCAACACGTAAAAACTAACTGGCAGACTAAGGTGACGTCACCTAGACTACAGAGACTTGTCCAATATAAAATATCATACATAGAATGTTTTTGGGTTTTTTTCAGTATATTGTACGGTCACTAGCAGCAATAAAAAAAAGTACATCTTGTCCCACAAAAAAAAAGCCCTGGTATGACTATGTAGCCAGGGAAATTAAAAAAAAAAAAGTCATTAAGGCAGGGAGGGAAAAAAAAACAAAAAAAGCCAAAAACACACACACACACACACACACAACACAGGCTGCAGATGAGAGAGAGAAGAATGTGCAGAGTCTTCTCCACAGAAACTGAGATAAGAGGTTTCTGAAGGCAGCAATACTGGAGAATCTACTGTTATCAGGGATCACATTATATGTGGTGGGTCACATGACTTTGTCCATACAGTTACTCCATGGCAGTATGGTCAGTGGGCTGTACCATTTTTTTTTTTTTTGTAGATAAGGGCCTACTGCACTGGCATGAATGAAGTACAGGAGCAGAATTTTAATGCATGTATATTAGAAAACTGTTTGATTTCCTATTATATACATAAGTAAATCTATTATAAAGACATTATAAAGCGGACAACCCCTTTAAGTGGCCACTAACTGTGTGATCATAGCAATTATTATCTACCCACTAGGTTAGACAAGTGAAAATTAGACTAGAGCCTGCAGAGGTAAAAACCGATAAAAAGCTGCTATATACAAGTGATACAATGGTCAGAAATAGTGCTGCTCTTCATGTACAGTGGTTTGAAAAAGTATTTGCCTCCTTCCAGATTTCTTAATCTTTTGGATGTTTGTGACAATTAACCCCTTCCTGATGGACGGTCATAATAATATAGCTCTAACTTTTTTTCTAACTTGCCTTCTGAAAGCCATAACTTTTTTATTTTTCCACCTACATAGACATATGTAGCTTTTATTTTGTGGGACAAGATGTACTTTCTAGTGGTGTTTTTCATATCATCATAGAATATACTGGGAAACTGCAAAAAAATTCTAAGTGGTGCAAAATGGGAAAAAAATATGTACTTGCACCATGTTTTCGGGTGTTTAGCTTTTTTGACTTTCAATCTTCGGTAAAAATGATGTATTACCCGTATTCTACAGGTCAATTTGAATCCGCCAATACCAATCATGTAGGGTTTCCATTATGTTTTGGTTCCATAAAAAAAAAATTCCATTCTTTTCAGGCTGAAGTGTACTTTTTATTGCTAGCATTTTGAAATGCATGCAATGTTTTTGATTAAATTTCTTCTAATTTTTATGGGACATGAAATGACCAAAAAACGCAATTTTGACGCTTGAATTTTTTTTTTCTTCTATGATGTTCAGCGTACGGGAAAAATTATGTTATATTTTAATAGATCTGACTTTTTAGACTGCAGAAATACCAAATGTGTAACTTTTTTATTATTTTATTTTTTTATTTGTAAAATGGCAAAAGGGGGTGATTTGAACTTTTTTTGTTTTACACTTTAAAGTGTATTTATTTTTTTACTTTGAGTTCTCCTAGGGCGCTTCACTACTAAGGGGCGTGATTGTTTCTACAACCTAATGCATTGTATAGACAGGGAATTAGGGTGTACAAAGATGGCGGCTTCCCCATTTTCTGCCTGGGTGTCTGCAATTAGCCACAAACACCTGGTGGCTATGAAGCAGGATTGCACTGTGATACCGCAACAAAGCCCCTTACCGGCATCAGAATGTATCCATACATCCAATGTCGGTAACACTTAAAGATCACTAAACAAATTTAAATATTAGACAAAGATAACAAAATGCAGTTTTTAAGTGAAGGTCTTTATTATTAAGGGGAAAAGTAATCAAAACCTACAGGGCCCTGTGTGAAAAGTAATGCCCCCCACTCCCTCTTGGGAAGCCTAGCCTCACCCAGACCTAATTACTGCCACACCTGTTCTCAAGCAAGGAAGCACATAAATAGGACCTGTCTGACAAAGTGAGTAGACCAAAAGATCCTCAGAAGCTAGATATCATGGGAAGATCCAAAGAAATTCAAACAAAGTAATGGAGATCTATCAGTCTGGAAAAGGTTATAAAGCCATTTCAAAGCTTTGGGATTCACGAGAACCACAGTAAGATCCATTATCCACCAATGGAGAAACCATGGTGAACCTTCCCAGGAGTGGCCACCATCCAAAATAACCTCAAGAGCGCAGCAATGACTAATCCATGAGGTCACAAAACACCCCACAACAGCATCCAAAGATCAGTTAAGGTCAGTGTTCATGACTCCACCATAAAAAAAAAAGGAGACCGTGCAAAAATGGCCTACATGGCAGAGTTCCAAGACAATAACCACTGCTCAGAAAAAAGAACATAAAGACTTGCCTCAGTTTTGCCAGAAAACATCTTGATGATCCCCAAGACTTTTGGAAGAAGATTCTGTGGATTGACGAGACAGAAGTTGAACTTTTTGGAAGGCGTAAGTCCCATTACATCTTGCGTAAAAGCAACATAGGATTTCATAAAAGAAACATCATACCAACAGTAAAACATAGTGGCGGTAGTATGATGGTCTGGGGCTGCTTTGCTGCTTTAGGACCTGGGAGACTTTCTGTGATAAATGGAACCATGAATTCTGCCGTCTACCAACAAATCCTGAAGGAGAATGTCAGCCCATATGTTCATGACCTCAAGCTGTAGTGCACTTGGGTTATGCAGCAGGACCCTGATCCAAAATACACCAGCAAGTCCACCTCTGAATGGCTGAAGAAAAGCAAAAACAGTGGCCTAGTCAAAGTCGTGACCTTAATCCGATTGAGATGCTGCGTCATGACCTTAAAAAAGTGGTTCATGGTCGGAAACCCTTCAATATGGGCGAATTACAATTATTCTGCATAGGTGAGTGGGCCAAAATTCCTCAAATCACAAATGCTTGATTGCAGTTGTTGCAGCTAAGGGTGTCCCAACCAGTTATCAGGTGTAGGGGGCAATTACTTTTCTTTTCCACACAGGGCCCTGTAGGTTTTGATTACTTTTTCCTTAATATGGAAAATTTTAAAACTGCATTGTTGTGTTTACTTGTGTTTGTCTCATATTTAGATTTGTCTGGTGATATGAAACATTTCAGTGTGGAAAAACATCCAAAAGATTAAGAAGTCAGGAAGGGGCATTTCATTTTTAGGCTATGTTCACACGGCTTATTCACGGAGTAATTGCGGGACGGATTTCGCCCGCAATTATGGCGTGTGCTCGGCAGCAGGGGCGGGGGATCATTCATTATCCATGGCGCGTATCCAGCCGTGATAATTGACATGTCAATTTCTCCCCGCATTTCTCGCCGTATTTCGCGAGCAGGGAGAGGAGACGGAATCCATAGTTCTCTATAAGAACTGTGGATTACCGTAATGACTGGGACGGATTTCAGTCCGTAATTCGCGCCGTACTGTGCGAATTACGGCTGAAATCTGTCCCAAAATAAGCCAAGTGAAGATTGCCTTACACCACTGTACAATGAAGTGGTCTACAGCACAATGATCTTTTTAAGAATTATGTTAGACAGTACAGAAGCTTTTGGGACTTTGATCTGCTTGCTGTGTATAAAGCTCTGTTCACACCACTTTTGGCCATACTGTTCATGTATATTATCGGACATAAATTCTTACCTATAACCTGCAACATTATTTTTGTCTCTATTTTTCCTTTCCTTGTTCCCACATAGCAGATATACGTATTTTCATCACTTTTCTTCAGGTTCCGTATTAGTAGTGATGCATTTCCATTGCTTATTTCATTTAGAAACAGTGATGTTCTTCCAGAATAGTCTTTGTCTTGGTTTTTTAGTTGGTCTTTGGAATAATAATATGAGTGCACATTTTTGTTGTTTCCAGTATTCCAGTGAATGGTTTCCTCACTCCCAGGTGTAAAAGAACACGGCAAGATGACCTCTTTATTTTGTTCACCCAAAATTGCACCTGTAAGATTAGTAAATGTGAGATTTAATACAAATTTATAAAATCCATTATTAAAATATGCTTCACCATCTTCTTACAATTTCAACATACAGTGTAGACTATTTGAAGCTGTATTGCAGGAGTGGCGTCTGACACTTCAACTACAGGATAAAAAAAAAATACTGGTACTGTCCTTAAAAGGGAAGTATCGCTTCATCAGTTTGGCTGTTTTCTTGAAGCTGGATTCTCTCATTTCCTGAAATCCAGGGGCGTTTCTTCCCCTCCCAGCTGGGTGTTTCTTAACTGATATCATCCCCCCTTTACGGTTCATGCTCGCTCCCGAGTCAGTGTGCTCTTCCTCCTCCCCTCTCCATCCGAGTCCACATGTCACTGTGTCTCTCCCTGCAGTCTTATTTTGTAAGAGCTGTTTACATACCACATGCCTGCATTCAGTCTAGACAGCCTTCTATGAACTCAGAGCACTGATCTCTTCTCCTCTCACAGCTGGAGATTTGTTACAGTTGAATCCAGTCGTCTATGAACTCATCCAGGCAGCACAGATCTCATGCTATGTTTACACGCAGGAGCATTAGGCACTGAGGCACAATTCTGCTGTTTTCCGATTGTAGAAACAGCTGCAGTGTTAGTGTGTTTCTTCGGCTGTGCAGGTTGAATGCTGCCGGCCCTTATTCTGAGTGAGAGAGGCAGCCTAATGACTCCGTCTATGTTTACACTTAGGCAACGAGGCACAATTCTGCTGTTTTTGATTGTAGAAACAGCTGCTGTGTTAGTGTGTGTCTTCTGGCTGTGCAGAGTGAAAGGCTCCCGGCCCTTTATTCTGAGTGAGAGAGGCAGGAATACACGCTACCGTGAATACGACTGGGTTCCAGACAGAATGCAAATTAGTAGAGTTGTCAGTCAATGCCATGAAAGGAGGACGAATCCGACCGGCACTGGGGAACTGTGTTTACAGAAACAGAAGATAAGGGATCCTGTGATAACAAGACAGCTTTGCTAATGACATCCAATTGCAAAGTTGCTTGTTTTCACTGCCCCCTTATTCTCAAGACCATTTAATGAAATGATACAACCCCTTTAAATAACAAACTTTTTCCCTGATGAAATGCATCAGTTTTAGATCCCTTGTCCCTAATGGAAATTTCAAGGCACTGAATGTACAGAACAGCATTGGTAGAGATAACTACAATTTGGATGCTGCTAGTCATCTGCTGAAATGTAAATGGTTAGTATAAGAGATATGTAGTGTCAGACTATGGACATACATGCTGCAGTATAGAAGAGCTGCCTGCATACTTTTTATAGGCATTGAGGTAGGAGTATTCACACAATCATATAAATTAAAAAATGTACTGGACACATGCAGTGATTGATAATTTGCTCTCTACACACACTGATACAGGGAAAGCTGTCAATCACTTTATATGGGTGGGGTAAGCAGGACTTCCGCTGTCTCACAAAAGTGTCAGGGGGCTGAAGGCTGTAATGGCTTGTCTGTTGTGATAAGGTAATTGAAATAAAAGCTTGTGTGAGCAGGCTTGTATTGACCCACAGGGGAATAGGGGAAACCCCCAGTGGGTCCCTGAACATGGTAGAGCTGGAGTTGATTTTTAATTGCATATATATCCTCAGATGAGGCAAAAAGCAAGAGGCAGAGTACAAGAGGCATTAGTGTAATTTACAGTAGCCATGGGGTGGCCCCCTATAATAAACTTCACCGGTGTGCCCAGAAACAACTCCACCTGTGGCCCAAGTACCCCAGTCTGACACTGTGAGCGACATGTATGATCGGGAGTTGCACCTGTTTTCTGGCGAAAACTACGCCTCACCGAACCGAATCCACTGTCGGATGCAATGATGCGGTGTTAGGCGCAACCTTCGCCACTTTCGGATGCGCCTAACATGAAGGGGCGTACAACGGGCGCGGTGTGGGCGTTCTGAGGCAGGACGCACCACATTCGAATACTCCGAGGCATGCATGATCGCGGGTCGGCAAAGTGCGCTCAATAGCTCCGACAGGCAGACCTAGTTGAAGCTGGTCTAAATGAGCCGGAGGAGGCGAAGTGAAGTGAGAACGCAAAATTAGAGGAAAAATATATAAGATCGCTAAAGAAATAAATCTCAGTTCTCAGCTCCGTGAGGCATGGAGTATGACTAAAAAAAACACGTTTTTATTAGGTGTAAAAACATTTTGAAAAAAGAGTAAAAACTTCTAAAAAAATCTAAAAAAAAATCACTAACAAAAAATCAAAAACGGGTGAACTGGAATTGGGATTTTGGAAATTGCCGGGAAAACGAAATTCAAATTCGTACACTTCTCTGGTCGCATAAACAAACCAACAGAATGGGGCGACAGGGGAACCATTAAAACCTAGGAAAAGTATTGCCCCAATCAAATGAAAAGGGGGAATTTTAAAATTTTAAAAAAAAAAGGCAGAAAGAGTGATTGGTTGAGACCAGGCGCGTATGACCCCCAAAAATCATTGTATGCGTCTATTTTGGGGAGCAAGAAGGGGCGCGATAGAAGGGCGCCCTAAAAGTTGTTATGTTATGGGAAATTTCTAGTATGTGTTTGGGTTTGGGGGGGGGGGAGGGGCTGTCCTGCTTACCCAAACAGCGGGTGAGCTACTTATCTCTAGAGTTTTTGGGGGAAAAAGAAATGCAGGCGAGCTTGTTTGTGATTGGCTAATTAAAAAGGTGCGATTATTTGGGCCAATGGGGAGAGGAGCGAGGTTATGGGTTTTAATGCAATCTATAATAAAACGTAATGCCAGAAATCAAATGATAAGAATCACGAAAATTGTACCAATTCTATTTAAAATGAACAAAAATATGGGTTTTAACGAAAATAAACAAAAAAAAAATGAATTTTAGAAAAGATTTTTAACTGTCCCGCCTTTTCATTTGATTTGGGCAAATTTCTCCATGGTTATAATGGGGTCCGGTTTTTCCCATTCTGATTGGTGGGTTTTTGCCGACCAAGAGAAGGTTTCGAATTTGAATTACTGATTTCCGGGGAATTTTCAATATCCCAATCCCGATTTGCGCCGTTATAAATTTTTTGTTAGTGATTTTATTTATGTATTTTTTTAGAAGGTTTGAGCTCTTTTTCAGATAATGTTTTACAGCTTACAAAAACGTTTTTTTTATTCATACTCCATGCCTCACGGAACTGGGAGCTGAGATTTATTTCTTGAGCGATCTTATATATTTTCCCTTTAATTTTAAATGATCCACTTTTTCAATACATTTAATCGCTTTTAGACAACTTTGATTTTTCTCTTTATTCATTCATTAATTTGAAAGACAACTCTTTTTGCTCTTCACTAACATGTTTAATGATTTCTCGCTGTTTTCCAGACTGTCTCGAATCGAATACATGTTAGGCGCAGTCCTTCTGCGCCTAAGTCCTGCACTGCGCCTTACACACTGGCGAGGCGCGGTTGACTTTACACCGCATGTATGAGCGCATCTCGGGCGCTGACATACATGAGGCGCAGCTCTCACGTTCAGGCGCTCCGACGCGCCAGGATTCGTACATGTCGCCCTGTGTGTGAGGGTCACCAGAGAGCCTGGGGTCACCAGAGAGCCTGTCAAGGAGCCTAGCTTTAACACCACAGGCAAGGCTGGGACAAAAAGTAGGCAGAGAAACAACGCTTTAACTTTTTTTTTTTTTTTAATGACCCCCACTCTTTTGATTGGGAAGAGGTGATTTGTGGTGGCAGTGAGAGGTTAGATTTTAGCCTCCCCCACCGCCGTTGCATTTTTCTGACAGCATCCTATGCTGGATGCTGTCAGATGAACAGCCTCCCAGTGCATTACTGGAAAAGAGAGGGAGGAGCATCAAAGCTCGACCCCCACTCAGCAGAGCACTGACTGCTCTGCAAACTGCCGGCAACTCTTCAGGACAGGTATGTGTATTTCTTGAGGGTTAGAGGACTTGGTGAGGGGAGAGGAGTACAGGTGGGAGGTTTTCAGGGCTGAAAGTTGTGTTATGGAGAGCAGTAGAGGTAGCAACCTTGTGAAGACTTACAAAAAATGTTTGACCTCTGTCATTGCCAACAAAGGATATTTAACAAAGTATTGAGATGAACTTTTGTTATTGACCAAATATTTTCCACCAAAATTTTGCAAATAAATTCTTTCCAAAAAAGAAAAATTTTGATTTTTGGGATTTGTTTTTTTCCATTTTGCCCCTCATATTGGGGTCACCTAAAGGCAATTACAGGCTTCTCTTCTTTTTAAAGTGGGAGAATTTTGCCCAATTGGGGTAAACAAAATATTTTTTTTTCCCCACTGTAGTAACTTTTTCCCTTTTTAATAGGGAAAACCTTTTTTTGGGCCCAAAATTTGGGAAATTATGGGATAGGGGTGGGGGGGAAATTTGAGGGGGAAATGGGAACCAAAAACCCCCCTAAAAGGACCCCTTTGGTGAAAAATGCTTTGGGGCGTCATTTTGCAAATCATGGCGGGTTGTTGCAAATTGAAAAGGATATATTACTAAGAATTTTTATTTTTTGTAACCTCTTACTACGTGTGATCTTTTAACGTGATAATTATTATTTTAAAAATATGTCCCTTTGGAAGGAGGCAAAACCCTCTTTTTTTTACACTGTTTCATATGTTGTAGCACCTGTCCCTTTTTTGTTTTTCTCTTTTTTTTTGCCCTTTAACTTTTTAAAATTGTATTTTAAAAATTAGTTTTTGAAATAAAGTTTTTTGGGCCAAATTTTATTTGGTATGTGTCCCCCAATTTTTTTTTGGTTTGTTTTTAAATTTTCCTGATTTAAAAGACCCCAAATTTCCCGAAAATGTTTTTTAAAAAATGGCCAAAAAAATTTTTGGCAGCCCCTGTGCCAAAAATTTTGTTTTTTCAAAACAAAAAATGGGGGTTTTTATTTTATCCCCCCAGGAACCCCCCCCTTTTTTTTTAACTTATTTTCCCAATTAGGTTTTTTTAACCACCCCAAAAAGGATTTTTAAATTTTTTTAAACACTAGGAAATTTTTTATTTAATTTAAAAAATTTTTTTTTTAATTTTAAACATTTGTTTTTTTTAAAACCTTTTTTAAACAAAATTCTGCCCCCCCCAATCCCCCCCAACTTCCCCAAACATCCTTAACCACCAACCCATCCAAGTTGGGTTTTTCCCCCTTCCCTTTTTTTAATTCCCAGAAAAAGGGGATTTTAAAATTACAAAAACTTCAAAATTTAAAATTTGTTTCTAAAAGGTTAAAAAATCTTATTTGGGTTTTGAAATTTTAATAGCCAAAAAAAATTTAAACCAATCAAATAAATTTAAATGAATTTTAAAAGAGTTAAAGTTAAAAAATGCAATAACAATCTATGATTTTCCCCCAAAATGACTATAAAGCCACAAAAAACCCGGGGACAAAAAAAAACATTGTAGACATTCTTTACCCCCTTTACTCAAAATCCCTTTTGTTATAAATACTAAAAAGGAAAGACAATTTCAGTTTTGAGGTTTTAAACATCTACATTAGGGTTTGAAAAGGTATTAGTCATAAGACAAATATTGTCTAAAACATTCTAGCTAAATTTATGAAAAAACAAAAGGGGTGTGACAATGAGAGGGCATTTTTTTAAAATGCTTCCGGGAACAGTTACAAGGAAATTTTAACCAAATTTCCCAAAAAATATCCAAACCTGGTATTTAAAAAAAACTTAGAGTGGGGAGGGTCAAGATATAAGTTTTAATACTCCAAGTGATTTAATCAAACAGTTTCCATGTTGTGTAAAAAACATATCCCTTTGGTGGGTTTTTTTTACAAAAACAGGAGCTATTTTTACCCCAAAATTTTTGGGAATATTTAGATTTCTTCATAAATATTTTAAAAAAGCTGTAATTACAAAAAATTTTAGAAAAGTTTTTCTTAAAAGGGCTTTAAAAAAGATTTTGCCCAAATTTTCCCCCTTATATCCCTGCCCTTATTGAGTAGAAGTGAAACTAGAGAAGAAACTGGGCAGAAAAAAAGTGCTTCTTTGGAAAGAAAAGGAAAAAAGGTTAAAAATGAAAGTAAAGGGTACAGTAGTTCTTAGTGTTTGTTACAAAAAAACAGTAACCCCCTTGGGGAGCCAAATTTGGGGACAGGCCTTTCCCGGACAGTTTTGCCAAAAATTAAAAAATCCACCACCGGATTTTGACATTTCCCTGCGTGGTTTTTGGGGCACCATTTTTGGGCCCGGGGGTTTAAGGGGTTCCCCTCCCATAAAACCAAATGCATGTTCTTGTTCCGCCCCGAAAACCGGCGGGCCAAAGAACGAAAAAATTCTAAGTTTTTTTGGGGGAAGCCGTGGTGTAAAAAAACCGCCCGCCCGGGAAAACCGTGCAGTGGGGACTGCTGAATGGATTTTCTATTTAAAGGGCTATCAGGGTAGGGTTTACAGTTTGGTTTACCCGCAGCTTTTAAATCTGAAAAAATTTTGTAAAACCGACTGGAAAAAACCCGCCGTGGGGGCAAGGGCCATCCCGTAAGCATCAAGATGTGGAAAAATGTTTGTTTTAGGGAAAACAAAATTTTTTTAAAACATTAGGTTTTATTTTTCATCTATTGGCAAACATTAGGTGAACATATGATTCAGTTGCTGCAAAATTAGCAAAAAATACCTCTGTTTTTTAAAATTGATCCTTTAACATTTAAGAAAATGGCGGAGGGCATACTTTCAAGTGGTACAAATTTTTGCTAACTATGCATTTAATATTCTACCGAATGCTTCTTTTCCTGACCGACTTACAGATGTCCCAAATGTGGAAGTTTAAAAAAAAGGGGTTTTTTTTCATTTGGGTTTTTGGGGCATTTTTCCCTAGAGTCCAAATTTACTGGGGAAAAGGGGAAGGGAAACCCGGTTCTAAACAATTTTTGGGAAAGGGCCCTTTTTATTTTGTCTCCCCCTTTTTGTTTCTTCTACAAAGAAAAAAAAGGAAAAGGAGGTGATGGTTTATGATGTTGAAGGGAGCAAAAGTATTACCCCCTCGTTCAAAATTTTGTTATGATATCAAAAAAATGTCCCTTTGACCCCAAACGCTGGGAAGCTGATTTGCCATTAAATGGGGAAAAGTTTTTGATTCCCTACCATGTTTACCCCATGCCTTTAAACAAATACCCCAAAGGGTTTTTTTAAAAAAAAATTTGGGAAATTAAATTTTTTGACAAATTTCATTTCTGTTTTTTATATAAAACCCAAAAAGGGAAACTAGTGAAAACTTTGGGGGGCACTTTGGGAAAGGGTTTCAAAGTAAAAGAAAAATTATCGGGTCTTAATATATTAAATTGGGGAGTGAAGGGAAAAAAGGCACATAGGGAAGTCCATATATAGATTTTTGGGGTTATTTGTTGGTTTAAATTATTTCTTGTTGGGTTTGATAAAAAAGGGGGAATATTTTGATAACTTTTTTGGTTATCAAGATTGGTATATTTTTGAATATTGTATGTAGAAAATTTAAAGACCTTGGACATGTTTAAATGCTATATATCTTATGGATTGGGTTTTTTTGTCAATAAAATGTTTTTTTAAAAAAAAAAAACTTTATCCTTTTCAAAAGGGGTAACTGGGCAGGCAACCCCAGGGTTTAAAAACAATTTGAATTTTAGTTCCCCTGGAAAAACACTTTTGGGACTTTACAGGAATGGTTTTAGCCAAAAACTTATTAGGGAAAAAACCCCTTTCGCACCACCAACTGCTTTCCACAATTTTTGCCCAAACCCCCTTTGTGTTGAAGGCATTAAAAAGGGGTTTTGCTCTACCCTCTGTTTTATCCCTCAGGGAAAACCCTGGAAAACGGGAAAAAGTGATGGATACTGCAATGTGGGTGCCTCGGCCCGATAGAAATCTATACAGCAAACAAAGTCCTATATGGACCACATTTTGCCCCAAAACTTTCCCGGGGAGTATAGGTTTAGTGGGTCCCCCACAGTAAACTTTACTGCTCCCCTTAAAACCCCTGACTTTAAAATAGGATACCCAAAAGGAAGTGAATTATATTATTCTTTCAATATATCAGTAGGTCTCCTAAGTACACCAAAAAGACCTTAAAAACATTAAAGGGGTTTTTATAAAATTTTTTTTTGTTAAAAGAAAAAAAATTATTTCAATAGGCCCATTTTTGGTCCTACCCTTGAGGGCCTACGCCCCAAAGTATATAACAGCCTGTTTATTCCCCGAAAAAACCCAAAGGCGTCAGATGACCCACCTTTTGGGATTTCCATAAAAATTTATTTAAAAATAAACCCAAAATAAAAGTTTTAAAACTTCAAGTAAAAAAACCCTTTAAAAAAAAATTTTTTCTTTAACAAAAAATTTTAAAAAATAAAATAAAAAATTTAAAAATCCCCTTTTAAAAGTCCAAACAAAAAAATTTTTTAAAAAAAAAGGAAAATTTAAATTTTTTCCTTTTAAAAAAAGAATTTTAAAGAATTTTTAAAAAAGCCAAAAAAAATAACCCTTCAGGGCTGAAAAAAAAAAATTTTAATTTTTTGGGTCTAAACTTATAAAAGAAATGACATTAGAAAAAAAAATTTCCCCCCGAAAAAAGGGAAAAAGCAAAAATTTTTTAAAAATTTGGGGGGGGAACTGTTAAGGGAAAATTGGAAATTTTTTTTGGAATATTTTTTTTTAAAAATTTTTAATACATTTTCCCAAATTTTTTAAATTTTTAAAAATTTTTTTTTTAAAAATCCCAACCTAAACAAAAAAAAAAACCCCAAATTTTCCCAAAACCACATACATTTTAAAAAACAAAAAAACCCACAAAAAAAAACAAAAAAAAAAAAAAAAAACCCCCCCCCCCCCCCCCCAAAAAAAAAAAAAAAACCCCAAAAACCCAAAACCCAAAAAAAACCCCCCCCAAAAACAAAAAAAAAAAAAAAAAAACCCCCCAAAAAAAAAAAAAAAAACACAAAAAAAAAAAAACCCCCCCCCCCCCCCCCCACCCCCCCCAAAAACCCAAAAAAAAAAAAACCACCCCCCCCCCCATAAAAAAATTATAACAACAAAATTTTTTTTGGGGTTTTTTTTTTTTCTTGTATTTTACTTTTAAGAAGTACCCAAACCCCCTGAAACTGAGCTGCAGCATGGTGGCAAAGACCTCAGGGTTTAACCCCCTTTCCCCAATTTGGGCGTACCAGCATACCCCAAAACAGGGGCCCCCCGATGTAGCATGGGATTGGCTGTATATTACAGCTGTCCCCATGCTGTGTCGCTAACAACTGGAGCTCACTCCAGCCGTGTGGGCTTCTCTGGGTTTCCCGGTATTGGTATTGCCTTCTTCGTGATACTTTTATATTTTGTTATTTATGCTTGTTTAGTTATCATCAATCTCAATTGAGCTTCTATATATTTTTTGTCCCAAGTATTGCATTATATCTATTTGTGTATAATTGTAACTGCACTATTTTGTGCACTTTTTGATATTGTGGCACTTAGTGCCATTGCACTTTGACACTTTGGGTGACATGTCCAATTAGGGCTGCACCATTTTTTTGGTGTATTTTGCACGCAAAAACTGATGATGCCCTCTTCTCTATATAAATGAACTGTCTTACACCAAAATGGTGATTTTTTTGCCCGGCATGACCTTTTAAACAACCCCAAATAGGGCATCAAATATGTAGCAATGTTTTGCTATGCCCCCCTTTTTTTTGGTAAAAAGCCTAAAAAAGGCACATTAAATAGGGAAAAACAAGGAATACCCAAACCCAGATTTTTGACAGGTTTATTTATTCAGGTGCATTATACACTCCTTTAATGCCCCACAAAACTGGTGTGGAAGTGCCTCTTTTTTGACCTGTTGCCCTTTATGTATATTTTTTGTGACCTTATACTTTGCTGAGATTAGGTCTTTTAGATTATTTTCTACAGACCTTGTGATATATTTCAGCTGTTTTCTGGCCCATTTTTAAAAAAAGCTAAGCAACACCTGTGCACCCAAAATGCACAATACACCTCTAGGTAATATCCCTGAGGGGTGTTGAATCCAAAATGGGATGGCTTCTGGAAGTTTTCACCTGTTTTGGCACTTTGGGGGCTTTGGTGGGTGCCATGTCCCATTTGCAAAATCTGTGTTCCAAAAGCCAAATACTGCTACCTCCTTTGTACGCCATGCTATGCACCCAAACAGCAGTTTACACCCATATATAGGGTACTGCCAAACTTAGACGAAACTGCGTAACAAATTTTGGGATGCTTTTTCCAGAATTCCTTGTAAAAATTTTGGAAAATTTTTTTTCATTTTCACAGCCTAACAATAAAAAAATGTGTGAAACACTTGTGGAGTCGACATACTAACCTCACCCCTGCATATATTACTTAAGGGGTGTAGTTTCCAATATGGGGTCTTTTTAGGGGTGTTTATTATGTTTTAGCACCTTAGGGTCCGCAAACCTGTAATGGCTCCTCCTATTCTGAGGCTTGTGGTTGAGCCAAATAGCGCACTAGGCCGAGATATGGGATATTTCTAAAAATGGCAGAATTGAGGGGAAATCGATTTTGAGTTACATTTCCCTGGTCACATCTACTGTCTTCCAGTGAAGAATGGATAAAAATTGAAAATCTGAAAGAAAGTGGAATTTTTAAATTTCACCACCACATTGCTTTAATTTCTGGGAAACACCTAATGGGTTAAAAAACTACCTAAACACTATTTAAAAATACTGTAAGGGATGGTGATGGCATACACTCCCCTGAATGCAACATCAGAACTGAACTGGTCCCAAAAAAAAAAAAAAATTACTACTAAGTTCCAAAGCCCCCTAAGGTCGTAAATAAACAGACATTTATAAAATGATGCCAACCTACGGTAGACATATGGTAGATGCTAGTTATAAACTATTTTATGTGGAACAACATCTGTCTAGCATGCAGAAATTTTTTAACTTTGAAAATGGCAAATTTAAAATTTTCACGACAGTTTGATATTTTTCACAAATAAGCAAGGATTGTATGGACCAAAATTTCTTACTAACTTAAAAGAACACTGTTTCACAAGAAAACAATCTCTGAATCACATGAATAGGAAAGTATAAAAGGTTATTCCCACATAATGGGACACGTCAGATTTAAAAAAATGGGGTTGTGTCAGGGAGGTTAAAACTGGCTGCGGTGGTAATGGGTTACAAGACCAGTTCCACTCAGAACAGACCTCAACATGATCGACCGAAGAAGTTGAGTGCACATTCACAACATCATATCTGGAGATTGTCTTTTCAAAATAGACACATGAGTGCTGCCAGAACTCCAGGGGTGGAGGGTCAGTCTGTCAGTGCTCAGACCATATTCCGTACACTGCATCAAATTAGTCTGCATGGCTTTCGTCCCAGAAGGATGCCTCTTCTTAAGATGATGCACAAGAAAGCCAAGATAAAGTTATTTGGTTCAGATGGTGTCAAGCAGCAACCAGGTGAGGAGTACAAAGACGAGGGTGTCTTGCCTAAAGTCAAGCATGAATGCCAACATGTATTGTGACATACTGAAGCAGAGCATTATGCCCTTTTCTTCAGAAACTGAGCTGTAAAACAGTATTCCAACATGATAACAATACCAAACAACTCTAAGACAACCACTGCCTTGCTAAAGAAAATTAGGGTAAAGGTGCTGAACTGACCAAGCATGTCTTCAGATCTAAACCATGTTGAGCATCTGCAGGGCATCCCTAAATAGAAGGTGAAACACCACAAGGTCTCTAACGTCCACCAGCTCTGTGATATTGTCATGGAGGAATGGAAGAGGATTCGAATAACAACCTGTTAAACTATAGTGAACTCCATGCCCAAGAGCGTTAAGGCAGTGCTGGAAAATAAAAAAAATATTGACACTTTGGGCAAAATTTGTAAATTTTCACTCAGGGGTGTACTCAATTTTGTTGCCAGTAGTTTACACATTGATAGCTGTGAATTTAGTCATTTTGAGGGCACACCAAATTTACACCATTATGCAAGCTGTACACTGACCACTCTACATTGCATCAAAGTGTCATCTTCAGTGTTGTCCCATGAAAAGATATAATACAATATCTACAAAAATGTATGGGGTGTACTTACTTATGAGATACTGTATGCATTTGTAATTTATTACATTACTATAAAGGAGTTTTCCATTCTGTTAAAATGAGTTACTGCTGGTCGGAAAGGGATTATATTTGAAAAATACATAGATTAAAGTGTCTGCTGGTTGAGGGGAGGTTGAAAAAGAAAAAAATTACTTAAAAGAGAACCTGTCACATTGCACAAGATCTGTCTGATCTGTAGACAGCATATTTTAGAGCAGGAGGAGCCTAGCAGATTGATATATTGATCTGTGAGGAAAGATTCAGTAGAACTTGTAATTTATTCATTTAACTTAATGCTTATTCTGGGTTAAGGAGTCCAGTAGGCTGTTTTACCAAAGATTGACAGCCATCCTGGTATGAGCGGGAACAGATAAGTATTAAATTAATAAATTACAAGTCCTACTGAATCTATCCCCACATGGTTAATAAATCAGCTCAGCCCCTCCTGCTCTATAACATGCTGCCCGCAGATCAGAAATTATGTGCAGTATAACAGGTTCCCTTTGACTCACCGCCGTTGCAGTCACTAAAAGCACAAGCAATCTCTTTCTGTAAGACACGTGATGACTGAGGCCAATGGTTGGCCATACCGCAGCATCAATGACCATGACATATTCCGTAGGATGGGGGGAGGGGGAGACCTAGCACTGGAACAGAATGGGTTTTAATGGTGAGTTATATTGTCTTCTATTTTAACCCTCTCCAACCAGGAAACACTTACGGTAATACTTAAAGAATGGACAACCTTTGCAATGAGAAAAAAAGTATGTAACATACAACCGAAAACGGGGCACTGGTATACAAACTGTAACCTTTAGGAGTGTTACAGGTAACCTCACCCTAATATCTAAAGTCAGTAGCAATTCCCTTCAAGTCCGGCAGGCGTGGCCAGTAGGGGAAGCTGTATGGTTTTCTGATTCCTTTGTGAATAAAACCAGTATTTTCTGGGGAACTACAAGTTTCAGCAATTTTAAGGTCACATTTCTTTATGATGTCCCAAAAGTACAGGAAATGCAACGTTTCTTGACACAGTCAAGATTCAGATATAAAACCGCCAGCAATCACTGGGTTACCATCAGATAAAATGTTTGCAAACAAGTATTTAGAGACAAAGTACAAAATTAAAAGCTAGACATAGGTGTTGTTTTTGAGTTGATACCAGTTTCATATATGAAAAGTCTGTACTACATACCTATAGCTCCTGTTCTCATATCCCCAGCTTGAAATATGCAGTCAGACGTGTACAATTCTCAGAGGTTAAATTCCATGTACTTCGTATGGTGCATCGTTATGAAATTCACAGCCAGGCTTTCTTAGGCCATGTCCCCACGGCACAAGTTTTCGGCCGGTTTTTCAGCCGGTTTGCGGTTTTTCAGACCGCCTGAAAAAAACCGGCCGAAAATGAGCACAATGGTGCTCTATGGAAAACCCGTGCAGCAGTCCCCACTGCACGGGTTTTACGCCCGGCGGTTTTGTCCCCGGCGGTCGGCGGCAAAACATAGAACTGCACCATCTTCCATCCGGTTTCCCGACGGAAAAATGTGCATGTCTATGGGAGGGGGGAGGGCTGTTCTCCGCTCATCGCGGAGAAAAGCCGTTCCCCCGCGGCCGTGGGGACGGCCGCAAAACAGGACAAATACCGGCCGGCAAATCGGCCGGTATTTGTCCTGTGCCGTGTAAACGGCCCCTTAAAGACTAACTCAAGTATCTACATCTCATAATGACTCATTGGTGACACAAACAAAACAGTGACATGAACAAATAATAGCTCTAGAAGTTTTTAGTTTTTCTTTTCATGTTCATCATTTTGCTTTATTGACTTTTTAACTAATTTTGTTTATTTTATTTTTCTGTCTGCATAATTATATGAGAGATTTTTGCAGGATAAGATGTACTTTTTCATGGTGCCATTGACTATACCATGTATTGTACTGAAAAAGTACCAAAAATTCATTGTGGGGGGGAACGGTCCCATTTTTGTGTGTGTTTTTTTTTTTTTTTTGTTAATGGAGTCTGCTTTTAGAACTTGCTAGTACTAATTTGCGCTGTAGCATCATTTTATTTTGTTTTTAATTTTATAGACCTGAGAGAGGACTATGCAAAATAACCAAAAAATACAATTTAGTGTTGGGAATTGTTTCTTCTGTCATGTTCACTGTACATAATAAATAAAGTCATGTTTTAAAGGATTGCACTTTCTTTTTTTTATGTTCCAACTTTTTATTATTTTTCGAACATTTAACATCATATAATACATAGAGGTACAAGGGAAACTACAAAAATCAGAGAGAAAAAAAAAGGGAAAAACAGGCAGGGGAGGGGAGTCAGAACAAAAAGGTCTTACATAAAAGGGTAACAATGTCCATGTACACAAATGAACAAGATTCAAGGTAAGTCTTCATAAGTCACAGATTAACAACATGTCTTTATATAGCATAAATGATTGAGATTGCAGAAAGAAGGGTTGTTCATGGCCATGCAGAGGTCTTAGTGCAACATTATGTAGAGCCTGGTAGGAATGTAGTCTCGTTTTAGTAGAAGTATTTGGATGAGGTCCAAGGTAACCAATTATTCCTAACTTTTATTAGTGCGTGTGGGGGGATTATGAGACTAGTTTCGCAGTGGAATTGTCTGTTGAGTCTATGGACAATATCCTTAATATCAGGTGGTTGTGGATTTTTCCATTGTGCAGCAATGGCTGTTCTAGCTGCAATTAGTAAGTGTGACAGTACTGTATGAAATGGGCTAGGGATATCATGAAATGTGAGGTCTAGTATAGCTAGCTCTGGGGATAAAGTAATCTGCCAATGAAAAATGTCAGATAGGAGAGCTTCCAACCTTTTCCAAAGGGGTTGGATTATGGGGCAGCTCCACCACATATGTAGCAATGAGCCCTTTTGTCCGCACTGTCTCCAGCAAAGGTGTGAAGGCCCAGGAGCTAAATGGGAAAGGATTGCACTTTCATGGACGCTGCAATACCATTTATATTTATATATACTTTTTAATATATTTTATTTTTGAAAACTTTTTTTTTAGTACCCTAAAGTTTCTTGACCACTAAGGTGCATGATCACAACATATAATACAGAAAGGTGTACAAAGATGGCGCCCCAATTACAGGGTGTAATAAGAACGGTAATATGGCAGCTATGGAGACCTTATTTAGCCCATTGGCTGCCATGACCACCACTTGGCACCCTGCAATCCTGCTGTGGGATTAGTCAGAACTTTTTCAGGGGGCTGTTGCTAAGTTTTCTGCCCTGTTTTACACACCACACCCCCACTTTTCACACCACACCTCTTTTTACAGGCCCCTCCATGCACTTATAAATAATAGTCATGTTCTTATGTTACAATAGTCTAATATTTTATTTTTGTTCCATGGAGCTGTGTGAGGGTTTTTTTTTTTTTTTTAATTTGCTTCACAAGTTTAGGACTAAAAAAGCAGCCCTGACACAAATCCCAACCAGCCCACATACAATATATGCTACCAAGTTTTCCCTTTGTCACGCACCTCACCACTTTCTAAAATAAATAGTATAAAACAAGCAAGAAAGTAAAAGTGGTGCAAAGACAGCCCTCATCACAAGGTCAGGGTCAAGTGTGCGTTCACTTTTTCATTCAGGGACAAGGGTATACAAGCGCCCATGTAACTTTCAATATCGATATATAGAGACCACAGAGCAGTCAGACACCAGCTTAGATTGTCACCACAACAGTGACTATAGAACTGATCCAACACAGAAGCAAAATAACCCCTGAGATCCAGGGACTCAGACATCTTTTCTGATGAGTTGTTCTCTTTCCCTTTTCTTATCCTTCCAATTTAAGCTAGGGTCACACAGCATAGGACAAAAAACGTCGGAAAGCCGAGGGCATTTTGTCCTATGCAGGACTGCAGTTTTTGTCACTGATTTGTGTAAAAACCATGGGCGGTTTAAGATTTTGCTGTCGGCCTGTACAATTGAATTTACGGGAAGCCAACGGCAAACCGCAAAACTCCTGCATAATATACAACATGTTGTAAATTCCATTGGATTTTTAACGTGACTGTTAAAAATCCATACTGTATAGACTGCTGTCTATGCAGAACAGTGTACCTTCGAATTCTCACCAGTTTCAAAATACTGCAATCGGCGAAAATCTGATGGTATTTCTGTGCGGTGTAGACATAGCCTTAGAACCCCATTTAGAATTCTACAGACCATGATTCGTCCCTGCAGAATTTACCACAGAAACATCTTAGGGTATGTTCACATGGCGTATTTTGCCGCGTATTGCGCTTAATACGCCGCGAAATGCGCCCTGCAATTACTGTAATCCATAGCTCTCATAGAGAACTATAGATTACACCTCGTCCCCCGCGCATATAATACGATTGTATTGTACGCGCGGGGAGATAAGCGATATGTCTATTATTCGAGACGATTATGTGCCGTGAGTAATGAATGTCTATGGGGCCGGCGGGCTGCTGGCCACCCCCTGCTCCAGGAGTACATGCTAATCAGCGCGACTCCCAAATCACCCGGCGTATTGCGGCGTGTACTGTACACACCACAATTACGCCGTGTGAACATAGACTTAGACTTCTCACTTTTCCAGCATCCCCCTCCCTCTGAAGCTCTCTGCACTAAAGTAAGCAAGTAACGAATCCCTTTTGTTTAGTAGAGAGAACACACTCTGTTCACAAGCTGTATGCACTTTCTATTCTCCTCAACAAAGCAAAAAAAAATCAAATAAAACAAAGCAATATATTTGGAGAAAGTCTTCCCTACATGATGAAAGTTAGTCTTTGTAGTCAGACAACCCCTTTAAGTAGTAGTAATATAAGCCCCCCATGAGGTAGGAGGGTACATTTAATATTTTTCTAATGTATCTTCTTCATGTATAGCAATTATCCCCTTCTGTTCACCTTTTGTTTATTTGGACATCATATATATGGGCCATTGTCATTTGATGAATTATCAATATATATATTTACATAATAATATAACATATTATTATTATTTATTTTAGAGCGCCATTGATTACAGGGCGGTGAACATTCAAGGGGGTTACAAACATAACATAAGACAAACAAGTTCAATGCTGACAGTATTTGACAATCAACTGGCACAGAGGGAAGGAGAACCCTGCCCGCGAAGGCTTACAATCTACAAGGAAGGGGGAAAGAGACAGAAAGTGGGGGCAGACATGTTTGTGGAGGATGTAGTGACAGAAGGGGTACTATAGTTTATAGGCTATCCTGAAAAGATGGGTTTTCAGGTTGCTTTTGAAGCTGGTGAAAGTGGAAGAGAGTCTGATGTGTTCGGGAAGTGAGTTCCAGAGTGTGGGGGAAGCACGGGAGAAGTCTTGGAGACGGTTGTGTGAGGAGCTGATAAGGGGAGAGCAGAGGAGATGGTCCTGTGAGGAGCGGAGATTGCGTGAGGGGAGATATCTGGAGATTAAGGCAGAGATGTATAGAGGGGCGAGGTTATGGAGAGCTTTGTAGGTCATGGTTAGCAACTTGAAGTGAATTCGCTGGACAACGGGTAGCCAGTGAAGGGATTGGCAGAGGGGAGAGGCAGAGAAGTAGCGAGGAGAGAGGTGGATAAAACGGGCAGCAGAGTTGAGGATGGATTGAATGAGAGCAAGAGTGCTAGACGGGAGGCCACAGAGAAGGATGTTGCAGTAGTCTAGGCGGGAGATGACGAGGGCATGGACCAGCATTTTTGTAGTGTCAGGGTCAAGGAATGAGGCGGCAGGCAGAGGTGAGCGTTTGGATGTGTGGTTTGAAGGACAAAGCGGAGTCAACTGTTATCCCAAGGCAGCGGACTTGCGGGACTGGTGAGAGTGTTGAGCCGTTGACTGTAATAGAGAGATCAGGTGGAGGGATGGAGTGGGACGGTGGAAAGATGATGAGTTCAGTTTTCTCTACATGAAGTTTTAGGAGACGGGAGGAGAAGAAGGAGGAAATGGATGACAGACAATCTGGGATCTTGGACAGTAAAGAGTTGATGTCTGGGCCAGAGATGTAAAGTTGGGTGTCATCAGCATACAGGTGGTATTGAAAGCCGTGTGATGCTATGAGCTGACCCAGACCAAGAGTGTAGACAGAGAAGAGTAAGGGACCCAGGACTGACCCCTGGGGGACACCAACAGAGAGAGTTCGAGAGGAAGAGGTGGAGCGAGAATGAGAGACGCTGAATGTTCGCTCAGTGAGGTACGAGGAGATCAAGGAAACGGCTGAGTCCATGATGCCGAGGGAGGAGAGGATTTATAGCAGGAGGGAATGTTCGACAGTGTCAAAGGCAGAGGATAAGTCTAAGAGGAGAAGGATCGAGGAGTGACATGACGCTTTGGCAGTTAATAGGTTATTGGTGACCTTGGTTAGGGCGGTTTCAGTAGAGTGATGGGATCGGAAACCAGATTGCAGTGGGTCAGGAAGAAGGTTGGAGGACAGATGGGAGGACAGTTGAAGATGGACATGCTGCTCGAGGAGTTTAGAAGCAAATGGTAGCAGTGAGATGGGGCGATAGTTGGACACAGAGGAGGGGTCAAGAGATGTTTTTTTTTAGGATCCGAGTGATGGTGGCATGCTTTAAGGCGGAAGGGAAGATACCAGAGGTTAGTGATAGGTTGAAAAGGTGGGTGAGGGCTGGGATGATAATAGCACTAAGGTCAGGGATGAGGTGGGATGACAGAGGATCAAGGTTACAGGTAGTGAGGTTGGATTTGGAGAGTAGAGAGGAGAGCTTGTCATTAGTGACAGTGGAGAAGCAAGTTAGGGGGGAAGTGCGAGGTGAAGGTAGAAGGGGTGGCGGTGGGGACTGTGCAGGCATGAATGTGGTCGAAGGGGACAGTGGGGTGAAGCTGTCTCTTAGGAAATTGGTCATGTTTAGAAAGTGGGTGGCAAAGTCGTCTGCTGAAAGGAGGGATGGGGGAGGAGGTGCTCGTGGATGGTGGAGAGTGTTGAAGATGTGAAAAAGTTGTCTGGGGTTGTGAGACAGAGAGGATATGAGATTGGTGAAGTAATCCTGTTTGGCGGTAGTGAGTGCAGTCTTAAATGTGTGTAGTGATTGTTAGTATGTGGTGAAGTAATTGGTGGAGCGGGTTTTTTGCCAGCGGCGTTCAGCAATTCTGGAAGCTCGCCTCAGCTGTTTAGTGAAGTCTGTGTGCCAGGGTTGTCTGTTGATTTTGCGGGTTCTGTTGTGTGTGAGAGGGGCGACCAAATCGAGTATGGAGGAGATTGTGTGGTTGTAGAAAGTAGTGGCTGTGTCAGGGTCATCAAATGAGGATATGGTAGAGAGAGGTGCAAGAAAGTCAGACAGTGTGCGAGGGTTAAGGTTTTGTAGGTTCCTGTGGGGGTGTACTAGATGTGAGACAGGAGAAGCAGGTGGGGTGGAGCTGGTGGAGAAGGTAAGCAGGTTGTGGTCAGATATAGGGTGTGAAGAGTTAGAGAAGTCAGATAGGGGGCAGAGGCGGGTGAAGACGAGGTCCAGTGTGTGTCCATCTTTATGAGTGGCTCCAGAGGTCCACTGGGAGAGGCAGAAGGAAGAGGAGAGTGAGAGAGTTTGCTGGCAGCAGAGTGGGGTGTGTCGATGGGGAGGTTAAAGTCACCCATTATGATAGTGGGGATATCAGTGGAATAGAAAGAGTAGAAGCGAGTCCAAGTGGTCAAGGAAGGCGGTGTCAGGGCCTGGCGGACGGTAGATGACAGCCACGTGGCGAATGGAGGGGGAGTAGATGCGGACAGAGTGCACGTCAAGGGAGGGGAGGTTGAGAGAAGGTAGCGAGGGAGTGGGGGAAAAGGTACAGGTGTCTGACAGGAGAAGGCCAACACCTCCACCATGCTTATTGCCAGGGCGGGGAGTATGGGTAAGTTGGAGACCCCCAAAGTAGAGCGCAGCAGGAGAGACTGTGTCAGAGGGCATCAGCCAGGTTTCCGTCAGACCAAGGAATGATAAGTTACGTGATATAAAGAGGTCATGTATGTAGGAGAGTTTGTTGCATACGGACCGTGTATTCCAGAGAGCTCCAGAGAGAGAAATAGGAGAAGGAGGGCTCAAGGGAATAATTTTTAAGTTTGCAGGGTTATGGGAGTATGTAGAAACAGGTCTGTTAGCAGCCGGAGATGCAATAGTGGGAATGAGCTGAGGGGGCCCTGGGTTTGGGGATATGTCCCCAGCAGCTAGGAGGAGCAGAGAGAGGGTTAATAGGTGGGAGTAAAATAGACAGTAAGTTGGTTGGGTCTGTTTGGTGAGGAAGGCATTGATAGTGGCAAACAGGTTGGTGAGAGGGTAAAATGCAGGGGGAGATGAAGAGCTTATTGCCCAGCAGAGGAGTATGGGGATAGGCAATCAATTTCAGGAATATGGAGGTTGAGATGATGGAGGACAGGAAAAGCATGGTCAGTGGCTGTGGAAGGCTGTGAGGTTGTAAGTGGAAGCGGAAAGGAAAAGTTGCTGTTACATTTAGCAATCCTTGTTTAAATTCCGGTTTTAATTCATCCTTGTACTTAGAAAATTGGCCGTACTTTTTAAAGTGGCCCCGATATGACCTAGGTCAAGAAGATATGACCCACTACAAGGACTTTTATACTGAATTAAAACCCAATCTGCATACCAGGATCAAACAAGAGGTGTGGGGTTTGGACAGGTAATTAACAAGGTGGGGGGGGAGGATACAAGGCAAATTGAAGTGAAGAGGGTAAACTAAAAAACAAACACACAGCAGGGGATGGGGACAGGAAGGTACAGTTGCATTAAGTTGTATTAAGTCATAATCATACCAAGGGATATTAGACAGAGTGAAAGCAAGCAGACTGGAGGATGAGATTTTCTGCAGTGGTCATACCTGTGAATGAGAGAAGAGCAGATGATCAGATTAGATGGAAGGTCTTTGTAGCTCCATGGTACCAGTGGTTTTAATTCATCCTTGTACTTAGAAAATTGGCCGTAGTTTAAAAAGTGGCCCTGATATGACCCAGAACTATGGTCTAGAACTGTTAATATCTTATAATGGTTACCAGATGATAAGTCTGGGGGGGCACTCTATACTTTTGATAAATTAATGCTTTAGACATGGCATAAGAGTAATACGCTGCGCCTTCTGATTGATCAAGATGTGTAGCGCTGATGTGGTATAAGAGGATATGCGCCGCACCTCTTGATTAAAATGCGTCGTGCCTGGGAATGAGTGCGGCAGAGTGCGAGATTTGGAAGTGTGGTGCATGCACTGAGTATCCGGCGAGCTGCTATGGCATTGATCGAACGCCTGGACATGCGCAATGGAAATTAGGAGACGCCAAGCGCGGTGTGGCTGATTTCAGCCGAGCTAGAGTTTGCTATATAAAGCAGTACATGGGGGGCTGCTAGACATATATTGTGGAGCGGCTATCACCAGCTGTTATATCATATTGGATATCTAACTATCCATTATATCAGGCAATAATGGTCTGAATCCCCTGATGAACTCTCCTATACATGTGAGGGGGAAACGCGTTGGGATGAAGCTATGACAGAAGATAAGGTCGTATATGATACAATACTATATGTGCATTGGACATAAGTGGGTGACTGATATCTATGTCTCCTCTAAGCTTATAAAAATGTAGTATATTAGGAGTTAAAGATATATATGGTATAATAGCTGATGTACATAGGCAATTCATTAAAAAGGAAAGAGGTTGAGGGATATCTGTGCTTCTTTTTAGGATATTGACCACGGGTCACAGCAGTGTGTTAATTTTGGACTAGGGGTATGCTAGGTACTTAACAGGGCGAGCCACCAGAGGTTGGGTCACCCTTTTTGTCACGAATTCCCGACCTATTACAGGGCATTGTAGGGAATTCTGAGGGAGAGATTGTATAGATTTTGTTGATGCTTTACAAGTATACCACTGAGTATTTGATTATTGCTAATGCTTTATAGTTGATGCTGTGTTGGTGCTGCTTACCACATTGGTTATAGGTCTTCATGTTGTTATATATTTTTATATAGTTTCAATAAAAGTTACATTTTAGAAGGTGGGTTTGTATATTACTTAGCAGTGAATTTTTTTAAGTATATATGCCCCCTATTATGTAGATATATATGCCCCCAGCAGGTAGGTAGGTATAGAAGTCCACTATAGGTAGGTATTGAGGTCCCCTGCCGGTAGAGAGGTTTATGTTCTCTGTATGTAGATAGGCATATAGGTAGATTTACATCCCCTGTAGGTAGAAATATGACCCCCTTCAGGTAGGTATGTATATATGGCTCCCTTTAGGTAGGTATATATGGCAGCTGTACGTAGATAGGTAGGTATACACCCCCTGTAGGTAGGTATATATGTTCCCTGTAGGTAAATAGATAGTTATATGCCCTCCTGTTGTTAAACATGTGTACATCCCAATGTACTGTAGGTAGGTATATATGGCCTCTGTAGGTAGATATATGCCCCCCTGTAGGTAGGTATATAAACTCTCTGTAGGTAGGTATATGCTCCCGGCAAGTAGATAAGTAGTTGTATATGCCACTGTAATTATATAAGTAGGTATATATCCACCTGTAGATAGGTAGGTATATATGGTCGCTGTATGTATATAGGTATGTATAAAGGCCCTTCTGACTGACTGAAAACATTTTTTTAAAAATGCTACTCACCTCTACCTATTCCCCTGCTGAGCAGCTGGCCCCCGGGAGATTGTGAGCGTCTTGACAGCAGCATGCTACCCAGCTAGGGACGCTGCTCCCAACATCTCCTGGGCCAGAAGCATAGGTTCAAAGCCTTAGGCTTTAGTCCTAACAGATACAACAGTACAGGAGGCATAATAACACGGAGTCAGTCAGCAGCTGCACGCTCCGTGCAGCCGCTAGTACAGGGAGGAAGCAGGAGGGATCACTCCCCTCCTGCTTTCTCCCCTGTATGTACAGCGCCCGGTGTGCGCTGTACATACAGTTCCTCGTCGCAGGGGGCGTGACACCCGGATGTACTCGCATACCTGCGATGCTGAGTCTATTCGGTCGGCAGCCTCTGCCGGCCCAAGAGATGTCTGGAGCTGGACACACAGGGAATCTGGTGATGTAAATAGTTTTATTATTTTATTTTTATTAGCTATAGGGGCACTACCTGGCTACATGGGGGCATCTACCTGTCTATAAGGGGGCACTACCTGGCTACAAGAGGGAACTATCTGGGTATGATCATGCACATTTTTTGCCTTCAAATCTCCCACTTTCCCACTTTCAAAAGTTGGCAAGTATGCTTATAACCCCTCAGCACAGCTGCACCTACTGATTAGACCAGGCCCTGGTCTATGCATGAACAAAAACAAAACACAAACAGGCCATACTTACAGCTAGAAAGTGAACCCAGTAAGAGGCAACACAGGCCCCAATGCTACTTGGGAAAGACAGAACAGGTGCAGATCATTGATGAGCAGTAGCTCACATACCCTACCACTCTGGGAACAATTAGATGATAAAAAAAAGCGCATATTAAATTGATGCCTGTTCACCCCAGTATGCAGAAAAGCCGCAGTATAATACATGGGAAGATTGCAAAAATGCAAAAATACCGATAAGACAACCACTCACACACCTTCTATGTATGAGGGGATGGTTGCTGGTATTATAATTGCATATAGATAGGGCCATACAAAAGGGTGCCATTAATGCAGATACGTGTAGTGCACCATGCTGGCTTACAGCCTATTACGCCACTAGTATTCAATTGGGCGGACTGCTCAGCACTTTCTAGGTGTCCAGCACAAAATAGAGACACCCTCTGCTCCCCAATATTTAGGGCAAAAAAATTACATACTGGAAAAATATCAAATATGAGGTATTAGTTGATACAGTGGCCACCATTGCTGCCATCAGTCATCTATTAACTGTTTCAGATCCGATACAGCCAAATGAAATGGGGCCCTCACCCATTATTAGTTCCTATTTTTTAACATATCAGTGGGACCCTTTTTGATTAGGGCCCCTGACAGGAGTACTGCCCATACTGCCCTATTGGCACCCCTGGTGGCCACTATATGCAAGCTCACAAGCCCCGTCAAATCTCCTGCTATGGTAGGTTTTCCACCAATCTGGTAAACCACCGGCAGTGCCGGTATTTTATTTGTACCGACCATGTCAAGTACTGGTAACATTTAGAATACACTCTTGGGCATGCCTATTAGATTATGTTCACACGGCTTATTTGGACGCCGCTTGGTCTCTGATTTTTCAGTGCCCAAAACAGCATCAAAACCTCACCTGAAACACGCTTCTTCACAAGAGGTTTTGGACGAGGTTTCCACCTATACAAATTAATAGCCAGGGCAATAACCATGCCGAAAAAATGCTCCAAAAACGCACCGCACACTATATACACTAGTGCAACATATATGGCTGAAAAGGGGCACAAGTTTACAATGTTTAGTTGGTTTTAGCCTAAGCCTATATGGCAACTATTCCACTTTATACATCTGATGACTTTTTTTTTTACTGGCTGTGGGTTGCTCTTTAAATAGTGGTGGTAAAGCATCATGAGATGCTGCCCTGACATCACTTGGTGCATAGGGACCACATTTCTGAAGGAAAGCTGATTAATGTGGTGTTACCCAGCTTGAATCCTAGTTAGGAGATCCAACGTCCAGTAAAGCTGAATGATATCACATTCCTTATCAGCTTTACTCCAAAGCTGTTACACAGATGTGAAAATAGGGTGTGGCTTTGTGCAAAAGAGGGCGTGTCATGTAAACAGTGGGTGTGGCCAACTCAAACCATCAAGACGGCAAGCTGCAATTCAAAATCTCCCTACATACTTGCTAAAAGGTTAGCAAGTATGCATTTACCACCTTCCCAATCACTGTCTTACCATATGCAAAATGTTACACAGTCAAAAAAACATAACATAATGGCATCTGTACATTAATAAACATTTCTCTTTAAGGCATATGCACACATTTTTGTAAGGAGGAAGAAGTCTGGGTAACCTACTATTTGAGCGCCTTAAGGCGTTCATGCCCCTTCAATAACTTTTGAGAAGAATGGCAAATATTCTTCCACAACCTCCTTTTCAACAGGGAAAGAAGAGAAAGCCACTGCCAGACGTGTCTTTTTGTAGCATTTCTCACAAAAAAAAGTATTGAGCTTCAATATTCAACAGATAATTTCAAGGTCGGAACACACCTAATTACATTATTCTGGTTCCACCGACTTCTCCCTAAAGTAAATGGGACCTTTAGGGCATGTTCACACTGTGTTTTTTGAAGTGTAACTTAAAAAATGCCTGATTAGAGGAATATTTTGAAGCGTATTTTGAACAGTATTTTGAAAAATCCTATCCCCATTGTTGACTATGGGATTTTATAAGTGAAAAATGTCTCAAGATTTGTCGTCACTTATTTTTGTGGCCGTAATTGTGTCCAAAAAACGGCTCTCAATTACGCTTGTAAAATGCACCTCATGTGAATGACAATGCGTATTTTACATTATATTCAATGAAGGAAGATTTGAAGCTTCTCTCTCTGAGGCTGATTTTGGGCTGTCTTCCAGTGCGTAAAACGGCATAAAAAACGGGCAAAAAAATGCCGTGTGACCATACCCTTATATTCATATCCCAAAAGAACATGTTTTCAGGTTAGGGATATTAGAATGCCCCAGAGACTTGTCATCCGATGCGTCAGTACATACAGTAAAGCGTATACCGAAGGGAGATAGAGCAAACATAGTCTAAAATAAACTGAGATTGCTGTATAGCTTTCTATAGCTCTACTAGGGCCCTACGACGGTATACTTCAAAACACTTTGAAAAAAGTACCCGTGTGACGTGGTGGTCCAGACAGGTTATGGATGGGGACGAAGATTTCTGGTTTCTTTTTGTTCTACTTACGTCATAAAAGCAAAATAAGCACACAGATTTTTCAAAGTTTCGTTTATCTGTAATTGTGATTGTGTCATGCCACAAGAATGTTACAGTTACATATCATTATTATGCTACTTGTCATTAAAGCAACTATTGGAACAATTCCTTCAGACAGTGTTGCATTTTCTAAGTAAGGATGCTTTCAAACTGTGTGAAAGCACCCTAAGGCCTCGTTCACACGGCTTATTTGTCCGCGGAGTGGCGCCGTACTCCGCGCCGGATTTGCGCTGCAGTACGGCGCCAATCCGTCGGAGTAATTACGGTAATCCACTGCTCTCATAGAGAACAGTGGATTCCGCCGCTCCTCCCCGCTCGGCGAATCCGCCGCGGGGGGAGAAAGTGACATGCACATTTATTTACGGCGCGTACGCGCCATAAACAATGCATTTTCTATGGGGCCAGGGAGCGGCGCCCACGCCGCGCTCCGGCCGCGCCCCCATCCCGCCCCTTATTCACGCCGTATTTGTGAGCGCACAAATCCGTCGGGAATAAGCCGTGTGAACACGGGCTAAGGGGGCATTTACATGGCAAAGACCAAATACCAGTCCGATTTCCCGACCGGTATTTGGTCTTTTTTTGTCACGCAGGGGGACGCTTTTTGTCTGCGGTTTGCGGATTTAAGCTGTCCCCCTTCGCACCCACATGTTCATGTTCCTCCCAAAAACGGGCGGAAGAATGAACATGTTCTAAGTTTTTCGGACCACCGGCGGTGTAAACAAAACGTCCGGTGGAAAATCCATTCAGTGGGGACTGCTGCACGGATTTTCTATTGAAGTCTATGGGGGAGTGTTGCTTGTCGATTTTCAGACGGTTTGTAAAACCGCACACCGTCTGAAAAACCGACAAATAACCTGTGCCAGGGGGACAAGCCCAAAGAGGTTCAGCTGGTTGTCATGTAAATGCACAGCTGAAACCACTATGACCATCCCAACACACCTGACTTATTCGTTACACATTATTAGGGTAGGTTCACATGGCGGATTTTTTTATCAGGAATCTGTATCTGGAGTGTGTGGATGTTAGATGCAGATTCTATAATGTAAATGTGGATTTGAAACGGATTTTGATGCATTTTTTAATGCAGATGTTTAGCATGGATTTTAAAACAGAGTTTTTAAATGGAGCTTGCTGCAAATCTACATGGAAATCGAAGTTAGAATAGTCTGATGTAGATTTAATGCGGTTTTTCAGCTTCCTATTGACTTCAAGGGAAGATTCAGCATGGATTTCACATTGAATCAGTTTCAAGTGACATGTCACTTCTTTTCTTCGTCAAATTCCGCCGTGTGCATATACCATTAGGGCCTGTCTACACCGCATAGTTTTAGTGTCGGATTTTGACATGGATTTCGGATTGTGAAACCGGTGAAAATCCGACTGTCAACCATCCCCATAGACCTTATTTAGAAAACTGTTATCTACACGGCTCAGATTTTTTGAGATCGTGTTTCAAAACTGACGGCTTTGTAAAAAACTTGGAACATGCACATTCTTCCGCTGGATTTATGTACTATTCCAATGTTAAGAATCCCAAAACTGCAGTAACAAATTAGACCAAAAAATGGCCCTAAAACAGACGGTAAAATACTGGTCTGATTCTAATTTAGACTCCGACCAGTATTTTGTAAATGCTGTGTGTACGCAGCCTTGTGCTCTAAAAATCATCCACAAATAAAAAAGTGGGAGATTTTTCAAAATCGGCTACAAGGAAAAGAGAGTGTTTACAGAATTATTACCTTTCTCAGAAACAAAACTAAAACTAAAATGTTGTTTGATAACTAGGGTCAAGGGTAAGGTATCTGCATTCTGATGAGTCATGAGAGACGTACATAGATACACAGGTATTGCTGTACATTGTATTTAAACAACAGCCATCTCAAGTCTTTTGGTTTAAATACTGAAGTGCCCCACAAACTCCTCATCAGGTTTTGGTGTACGGGGAAAGACATCAAAATGTCTTTTAAAAGCTTGTTAATTTCCACATGGTTTTTGCAGATACACAGCACTCTGTGTTGTGACAGCTCTGCCTGGAGTTTTTGATAAACATGGGGTGATAGTAGCCTAAATTGTTGTTTAGATATTTAAATCTTTTTAAGAAATCTTGAAAGTGAAATGGAAAATTCAAAGAAACATAACTAAAAATTCTTAAATGTGTTTAACATAAAAACAAGAGTTAAACAATACGTAATTTTTTGAAGGCTGCTTACCAACTCTATGCCGTAATTATACAGCAAATGTTGATAAGGAGGATCTTCTCAGGTCCCACTTTTCTATAATATGGGTACTGCAGACTGAATATTTTCAAAGTGACAGGTTACATTTAAATGTGATAATCTGGCTACTTTTTTTAACCTCTAACCAAAATTTGATGTACTAGTCATAGTGTCTGCAAGGGGCTATGTAGCTGGATCACTCCGTGATCCCGATAAATAGACGGCGGGTGCCAGCTGCTGATTGCAGCTGACAACTGCTGGAAACAGCACGAAATGGAGCTGGCTCCATTCCACGCTGTTTAACCCTTTAGACGCCACGGCAAACACGGCCACGACGTCTAAATGAATGATAAATTATGCCACGCTCCGTTCCTCACTGCAATTGGGCCCCCCACGCGAAATCATATGGTCTCGATCAGTTTAGATGGCAGCTAGAAGTCTTGCAAAGGCTTCCATTACTGCCATGTTTCTCATTTTACTACTTCCTGTCCCAGGATTTCATGTTCCCTAAAAATTGGAATAAAAATTATTGAAAAAGTCCCAAGTATTCCAAACTGGTGCCTAAAAAAGGATATTTCAGCTTGCAAAAAATTCACCCTCACTGGAGTCCTTAGGTAGAAGTACAAAAAAAATATTGGTCAGAGAAAATGGCGCCATGGCAAAAATTTTAAAAATAGAAAATGTTTTGATTTTTTTTAAGGTACTAAAACAAAGAAAAACCTACATGTTTGGTATTGCAAGATTCGTATCAACCTGTAGAATACAGATGACATCATTTATACCGAAGATTAAACTGCGTAAAAACAAAACACCCGCAAAAATGGCACAAGAAATTTTTTTTCACATTTTTCCCTCCTTAGAATTTTTTTGCAGTTTCCCAGTATATTCTATGGTACGATGAATGACACGATTGGAAAGTACATATTGTCCTGCAAAAATAAAAGTCTTCATATGTCTATGTAGATGAAAAAATAAAAAAAGTTATGGCTCTGGAAAGGCGGAGAGGGAAAAACGAACATGACAAAAAGAAAGGCTGCGTCGGGAAGGGGTTAAAAACAGCACAAATGTCTATATGTTGAATGTGCTATTGTAGCTCAGTTCTATGACAATAATAACTTAGCACCCTTATTCAGGGTACTGGTGCTTTAAAGGGCACCTGTCAGTTGACTGGTTTATACTATTCTCTCTGAGAGCAGGATGTGATAGAGAAGAGAAACTAAGCTCTGTGAAATATAGTGTTATATGACAGAGGGGAGAAGCTGAGCTCCATGATATATAGGGTTATATGATAGAGGGAGAGAAGCTGAGCTCTGTGATATATAGGGTTATATGATAGAGGAGCTGAGCTCTGTGATATATAGGGTTATATGATAGAGGAGAGAAGCTGAGCTCTGTGATATATAAAGGGTTATATGATAGAGGAGAGGAGCTGAGCTCTGTGATATGTAGGGTTATATGATAGAGGAGAGAAGCTAAGCTCTGTGATATATAGGGTTATATGATAAAGGAGAGAAAATAAGAAAACAAAACAAAAAAAAGTGAAAAGAGGAGGGAGGGGAAAAAAGTGCACTAATCTTGTGTAGTATTTTAGCACCACTGGCGTATAATACAAAATGTAAAATCTTGTTCACCTGAGCTGGTTCTACATGGATAACTGAAAAAGAGAAGGAAGTTCCTCAATCTGTTAGAGGATAATTTTATGGGGCAGTTTGTGGAGGAACCCACTAGAAGTGATGTTCTGTTGGATCTGGTAATTTCTAAGAAAGCAGAACTGGTCAGAGCGGTCCCGGTTTCTGAAAATATTGGTAAGGCCGTGGTCACACGGCTTATGCCAGACGGAATTGCGAGGCGGATTGCGCTCGCAATTCCGTCTTGAAGCAGGGGCGGGGGCGGGGCGGGGGCGCTGCCCGCCGGCCCCATAGACTTACATTGTCCACGGCGTGTATTGCGCCTGGATAATGTGCATGTCAGTTTCTCCCCGCCCGGCGGATTCGCCGAGCGGTGAGGAGCGACGGAATCCACTGTTCTCTATGAGAACGGTGGATTACCGTAATTACTGCGACGGATTAGTGCCGTACTGCAGCGCAAATCAGGCGCGCAGTACGGCGCCAATCTGCGCCGAAATAAGCCGTGTGAACGAGGCCTAACAGTGACCACAATATCATTCATTTTAGCGTAAACTGGAAAAAAGAAAAACAGAGCGGAAAGGCAAAAACAATCAATTTTAAACGGGCCAAATTTTCCATATTGAGGAACGCAATATAGGACATAGGCTGGGAGCAGGTATTAACAAATAGTGATGTAGAAGCCAAATGGGAGAGCTTTAAATATACTTTGGGAAAATTTATTGCAAAATATATTCCTATGGGTAACAAGTATAGGCGATTAAAACAAAAACCAACAGGGCTTCCACCTTCTGTTAAGAGGGCAATAAACAATAAAAAAATGGCATATATCCCCGGAATTCACCTCCTGTGGGTAGGCCTCTGTGTGGCTCCTCTCCGGGATAGCGTGTTTCTAGTCAGCCCTTGTTTCTTGCTCGAGTTATTTGAGATTTAATAGCAGGAAGCTCCACACCAGTAGACACCACTTGGTCTTTTTGAGTCATTTTTGAGTCATTTTTGTGTACAGGTGATATATTCTCTTTTTGAATTAATATTATAGTCAGGTGGTTCTTTGTATAGCTAGAGTGGCCCCCCTCCGGGGGCTCATATACACTTCTCAGTGCATCTCTGGAAGCTATGCTTTGACTGCTGCTGTTTTATGTTGTACCTTTTGTTGACTTGTAGTCATGCTCATGATGTTTATTTACTTATGATGTATCAGATATGGGCTTAATAAAGTTTGGAATGTGAAAAAAAAAAAAATGGCATATAAAAAATATAAGTCAGAGAGCTCGGCATCAGCCTCTGAAAATTACAGATAGCTTAATAAAATCTGAAAGGCAGGTGGCCAAGGACAGCAAGACTAACCCCAAGAAATTCTTTAAGCATATAAATGCCAGAAAGCCAAAGTCAGAGCAAGTAGGACCCTTAAAAACCTGTGATGGGGTGCTGGTCACTGGGGACCAGGAGAAGGCAGAGGTACTGAATAGTTTCTTCAGCTCAGTATATACTATCAATGAGAAAGTAGTTGATGAGGGTGGGCCAAGTGCAGATGTAGGTGGTGTCAGTACTGTTAATACATCATCTGCTATAATTGATTGGCTCAGTGTAGAAAAAGTCAAAGTCAAGTTAAATAAACTGAATGTGAACAAGGCTCCAGGCCCTGATGGCATACACCGAAGAGTTCTTAAAGAGCTCAGCTCGGTTATCTCTGTGCCTCTGTACATGATATTTAGAGATTCTCTGGTGACTGGTATAGTACCAGGAGATTGGCGCAAGGCAAATGTAGTTCTCATCTTCAAAAAAGGCTCCAAGTCTTGCCCAGGTAATTATAGACCAGTAAGTTTAACATCTTTTGTGGGAAAAATGATTGAGGGGCTCACAAGGGACTATATACAGGAATATGTGAACAAATACAATATTATTAGTGATTGTCAGCATGGATTTACTAAGAACAGAAGTTGTCAGACCAATCTGATTTGTTTTTATGAAGAGGTGAGTAGAAGTCTGGATAGCGGGGCGGCACAGATATTGTGTTTTTAGACTTTGCAAAGGCGTTTGACACTGTCCCGCATAAGCGTTTGTTAGGTAAATTAGAATCCATTGGGTTAGAGACAATAGTGTGTAATTGGATTAAAAACTGGCTAACGGATCGTACTCAGAGAGTGGTGGTAAATTACTCCTACTCTGAGTGGTCCCCAGTTGTGAGTGGTGTGCCGCAGGGCTTAGTATTGGGTTATCTTTTATTTAATGTATTTATTAACGATATAGTGGAAGGGCTCAATAGCATCTGGGTAGAAATAATCTACAGGCATCATATGTCCTAGGGGGAGATAAACTTGGAGAATCGTTTGTTGAGAAAGATCTGGGCGTTCTTGTAGATCACAGACTACAAAACAGCATGCAATGTCAATCAGCTGCCTCTAAGGCAAGTAAGGTATTGGCTTGTATTAAAAGAGGCATGGACTCGCGGGACAAGGATGTAATTCTACCACTGTACAAAGCATTGGTGCGACCTCACTTAGAATATGCTGTTCAGTTCTGGACACCAGTTTATAGAAGTGATGTAATGGAGCTAGAGAGAGTACAAAGACGAGCAACCAAACTTATAAGGGGAATGGAGCATCTTAGTTATGAGGAGAGGTTAGTAGAATTGAACTTATTTAGTCTTGAGAAAAGACGGCTTCGGGGACATGATTAATTTATATAAATAAATAAATATATAAATGGTCCCTACAAAAAGTATGGGGAAAAATTATTTCAAGTGAAGCCCCCTCAAAAGAAAAAAGGATTCAATCTCCAGAGGAGAAGGGCGTTCTTCACTTTAAGAACTGTGAATCTGTGGAATAGCCTGCCTGAGGAGCTGGTCACAGCAGGAACTGTAGAGAATTTCAAGAAAGGCTTAGATACCTACCTGGAACTAAAGAATATTAATGTAAAATTCTGGATCCTGGCTGGTGGAGGCTCTGGGGTCAGAGAGAAGGTCTCCATTGGAGCAGATTGGTTCTTGCTTTGTAGGTTTCAGGGCATTAACCAGTGGTGAGGCTGGGCTTAAAGTCCTTTTCTCTCTCCCTTCTCCTACATTTTCCCCCCCTTGGGTTGAACTTGATGGACACGTGTCTTTTTTCAACCGTACTATGTAACATATAATCGATTTGATTCCAAGATCAATATCAGGCTACCTGGCTTCACAATCCTCCTTTGCTCCGGCACAATATGGTACATAACGGGTAATTTATTTAATGGATTTATTAAAACTGACACTCCACAATTGGTGTGTTAGCATGTCAGCTTATTGGCACTTAAGAAGCAATATTTCAAAAACGAATAATGATATATCCATACAATCTCTACGTGTTACACACATTCGCTTGGTGGGCTTCATCAGGAGTGATGTACTAGCATTAGATGAAAGCCTTTATAGGTTGTACACACAAAAGGGGTGGATCCACATAATTTAAATATACACAATAAAAATGTATAATCCGTGTGATAGCAAACACTACAATCAATAACAATATAACACTTTATAAAACATTCAAAAGTCATTTGCATGATAAAAACCTTTTAGGTAGATCTATGCTAAAGCATACATGTATCCAGCAGCGATGGTAGCTTGTCTATGTTTGCCCAGAAATGAAAACGTGTGTGCTACACAAACAACCTCACCTTCCTACAGCACTTACTATAAATAAAAAGGGCATACTTAATACAAATATTATGTGCGCATACTCAGAATATAGGGTTATATGACAGAGGGAGAGAAGCTGAGCTCCGTGATATATAGTGTTGTATTATAGAGTAGAGTAAGTCATCTCTTTGATATATAGGATTATATAATAGAGGAGAGGAAGTCAGCTCTGTCATATAGAGGGTTCTCGGCTAGAGGGAGAGAAGCTGAGCTTGGTGATATATAGGGTTATATGATAGAGGAGAGAAGCTGAGCTCTGTGATATATAATATATATATATATTTTTTTAAAAAGAGGGGCTTATAGGTCTACTTATCTACCTACAGGAGGCTATATATCTAGAGTGGCTGTCTGTATACCTACAGGGGATTACATACTTACCTATCCACAGGTAGCTACATACCTACAGAGTGCAGTGTATATATACCCACCTGGGGCTGTATACCTATCTACCGAGGGCTATAGATATACCTGCACAAGGCTATAAATCTAAAGGGACTGTATAACTACCTATCTACAGGAGTCTATATACCTACAGGGGCTATATGACTACCTACTGAGAGCATACATACCTATCGTTAGAGGGCTGTATACCTATCTATCTACCTACAGTTGGCTGTATATCTACTTACAGGAGGCATTTATACCTACAGTGGGTCTATATACCTACCAAATGGTGGACAATATTACTACCTACTTACTTAATTGGGAGCACCCATAACTGAGGTAGGGATTGGTAGGGATGCTGGAAAAGTGAGAAGTCTAAGATGTCTCCATGGTTAATTCTGAAGAGACAAGTTGTTACTGGGCAAAGTCGTCATGGTGTTCTGAGTTGGATGGAGAAGAAAAGGCCAAAGGAGCGACTGACTCATCAGATAATATGTCTCCTGTGAGTCCCTGCATGTCAGTGGTTATTTTTCTTCTATGTTGGATCAGTGCTGTATTCAATGTCATGTGATGGCGACACAAACTGTTTTTTTTACCACTCTGTGGTCTTTATATGGAGGTATTGTAGGTTATATCAGTGCTTGTATAGTGGCAGTGTACATTTGTCCCTGTTTGTAAAAGTGAGTGCACCCCTGTCCCTGACCCTGTGATTAGAGGGTTTTACTTTCTTGCTTTTGTTGATGTTGTTTATTTGAGAAAATAACCAAGGGAAAACTTTGAGTCGGATATTGTATGTGGGCTTGATGGAGTTAGTGCCAGGGCTGCTTTTTGTTGTTAAAATGCACACAGCGCTTGGTGGGGCTGTAGCAGTTACGTTTGGAGTTGGGGAGAGAGATTCATGGTAACTGGACAGTGAAAGTCAGTCACAGTTGGAGTTGGGGAGTATTGGATTAGAGGTTGAGGCAAGTCTTAGTGAGTTATAACCGTCCATAATGTGAACATATAACCCAAACTGGAATACGTATCTTTGAAACATAAAGTGAAAGTTAAACCCAAGTTGAGAACCATTAGTAAATCCTACCAAGACCTTCTAATCTGCATTCTCTTCAATCTGCTTTGTGGTTACTTCCTTGCTGGTGTACTAAACACCACTAGTAGGCCTACCAGCAAGCACATATCTACATACCTGCCACTTGGGTGTACCTGCCTCTGATACCCCCTCTCTGCGATGGACACCTTACACAACAACACATAAATTGGGGGAGAGAGACAATATTTTTTTTCTGCGAGTGGCTCTTTAGCTATTAAAAGGGTTGTCTCACTACATTGATTCATCTCACCTCAGTTCTGTTTCCTTGGTTTCACTTTGAATTCAGGGGCGTGTTTACTGGCTTCCACTAGGCTGCAGTAGAAGCCTGGTCTGTAGCTATAGCAACCAGTGCTGACAGCCTATCATGAGAGATTGAACAGGTCTGTAGCTATAGCGACCTGAGGAGCTGATGCAGCCCATACAAGAGGGGATATCTCAGAATAGGTAGGATACTGTTACTGGACATATATTGCAAAGTGACTTGTTTTTGCAAGATCTTTAACATAAAAAGCAATCCTTGTAGTGAGACGACCCCTTTAAGTTACAATTGCAATCCAGAGGACGATTGAGGCATACAGCTGTCACTTGAAAGTTAAAATTAGCAAGTCCCTATGTAACCCCCAACTTAAGCCACATACATTTCAGGGCATGTTCTCTTAAGGACAACATTCTCCCCAATTTTTATATCAGTACGGGAACTTGTTTGTGTGAATACCAAGTACATTGGACAACAGACTTTGAGCTTACCTGATAGCTGAAAGTCTGATATTCCTTGTAGCTGTGTCACAGATTAGCATTGATAATTACATTCTTTTACACGACTCCTATCTATACAGGTTGAACACAGCTTCACTTTTAAAGTGGCTCCTAAAAGGGATCAACCTAATGAACAATCAGCACACTCTTGTAAGATTGCCGCCCTCTTTCCCTTATGTCCTTTTGGCACATACACACGTTTATGAAAATGAATCTTGAGTTATCCAATGTTTTTGTTATCCTTTCTATACGTGTTACTGCTGTATTAACTCTAGCATTACCTTACTAGCCCTATCTGCTCCCCTGCATAGTTACCCTTATATGCTATATTATACATATTCAGTGGATGCATACAATACATATAGAAGATACATTTTCAAGAGAAAATGTCTTACCTTGCTTGACAACTACACAGACAGGTTGGTTATTTTTACTGACCAGCTATGAAACTGAACTTCTTCCAAGTTCTGGGTGGAGCAGAGATTGTACGAAGGTTGCTACAAACACTGATGACAAAGTCTAACGCTACACGGTTAAAGTATTTTTTTATTACGAACTGCAGTGCAGATCAGTTTCTCTAAGCCTGTAGATATAAAAATAGCATTGAGCTACTGCACTAGTAGAGGTAGATAGAGAGAAAACACCATCCCTTATTTAACTGATTTTACACAAAAAACTACGGTTTTTAGTCTGTTTTCATTTTTTGTCACTGCTTTGTGCATGGCTTTTGGTCTGAAATTTTAAATCGGTGTTCGGATGACTTTTCAGTTGACTTTGTGGCAGAAAAGTGTATTGAGTCTAATTCATTCATGATTGGCGCAAGAAACCATGTGAATTTTATTAATCCAGAAAGTAGTCACTCGCAGCCAGATGTGTCTTTTGTTATAAAAAAAATTAAATACTATTTTCTGTGTGTCTTCAATTCTATTTTTCTACTTTTTTTATAATGTTGAGAGATTAATATAAAAGTCTTCATTTAACCCCTTAACGACCGCCCACTGAATTTTGGCATCAGCTGGTGCGGTGTGTTGGTCTACAGCGACGTCTTTTGGCGTCGCTGTAGACTTTGGGGTTTGCGGCGCCCAGCGCCGCAACTGCGCTGGGATCGGGGCTGTACTACACAGCCCTGATCCCAGAGCATGTCTTGCAAGCACCGGGGTGCGGAGAAAACCTTTGCAACCCTTTGATTGCGGCGGTGCATTATCACAGCGCAATCAAAGGGTTCCCCTGCTCTGTCGGGTGATCGGAGCACCCGGTAACCCGACAGAGCCCAGGGAATGGCTGCACAGTCACCCTGGGACCTAGAGTGGCCCCAGAGCTGTCTATGTAACAAGCCAGTGATCAGGCCAGCCTGTGTGCTGTCTTGAACACTGCCTGTGTCAGACTGACACAGATTATAATGTATTAGCATATATGAATATGCTAACACATTACGAAGTGTTAAAAAAAAAAAAAAAAAATGTAAAACAGTTCTCCCTTCATGGGATTTAAAATAAAAGTTAAAAAACCCCCATAAAACCTGTAAAAAAAAATAAAAAAATAAAATAAAAATAAATATTTAATAAAAAATAATTGTGCATAAATTACACACACAAAAAACCTACACATTTTAGGTATCCACATGACCGTAATAACCTGTAGAATTAATCTAACAAGTTATTATGTGTGAAATATGAACGTTGTAAAAAAAAAATGTTAAAAAAAATTCTGCAATTATTTATAAGTGAACTTAAACTATTCCCCCATAAAGTACAACTTGTCTGGAATAAAAAGAGGCCTCATCCAACTGCGTCATTAAAAAAATAAAAAAGTTACAACTGTTGAAACGCAAGGAGGCAAAAACTAAAAAAAACGTTCTGGTCATTATCTACTTTTCAGGCCTGGGAGTTAACAGTCCATTCATGTTGAAAGCTAATGTTTGTAGTGAGAAAACCCCTTTAATATAGGAGGATTTCACTGCAGAAATTCAAGTAATCTGAATGGGGCTTTTAAAATTGTGTCTGGCGGAAAATGAAAAAAATGCAATTGGACCATTTTTATGTAGGTTTAATTTTAATGGAGTCCACTTTTCAGTATAAATCATGTGTTATCTGTTTTCTGCAGGTCAATACGACTCTGGTGATACCAAATTTGAATAGGTTTCATTATGTGTTTCTATTGTCTCTATTTTTGATGAAATGCCATTTTCTGTGACCAATAATTTTTGGGTTTTTCCACCTATGAACCAGAGTGAGGGCTCATTTTTTGTGGGCTGATGTGTAGTTTTTATTGGTATCATTTTGGGATACATGCGACTATTTGAATACCTTTTATTCCAATCTTATGAAATTGTTTCTTCTATGGTGTTCAGCATACAAGATAAATGTACCGTAGTTATATTTTAATAGGTTGAACTTTAATGAACACGGCGATACCAATAATGTGTAGCTTTTTTATTTAGTTATTTGTAAAATGGCAAAAGGGTTTTTTTTTTTTAAAAAAACAAAACTTAAGATTTATACTTTTTTTTTTACTTTAATACTTAGTGGGTACTTGATCAGTAGGGAGCTAAGGTCCCTTGCCCTATATACAGTAGTACTGCTGTATATAGGATTTTCATTCATTACCGATTAGACTCGCCAATGGCATGGTGTAATAGGTGTATATACTGTATATAGCAGCTACAGAAACCTGTATAAGGCTTCCGGTGCCATGGCAACCGATCGTCACCCTGTGATTACGTTAAGGGGGAACGATTAAGGGGAGGAAATGTTCCTCATTCATTTAGAAGTCACTGCCGCTTCTAAAGTGTTAACAGCAAGGATTGGAGCCGTCTCCGTTTCTTGCTGTTAGTAGCTGCCGTCAGCTGCATATGGAGCGGGCGCAGCGCATGAGCCCACTCCATACATCCTTCACAGCAGTTAGAAGTTTAAATGCGTGAAAGGATGAATATAGAAGTGAGGAACCTGAAGTAAAATGCACAGCATGAAATACATGTACACATCAGGTTTGTCCTATACATGTAGTGTATACACTTGGTAAAATCCTGATGTACACGCTAAATGTGACTATAGGATTAAATGGCCTGACGGAGGCCAAAAGTTTGTCCTTATGTTTTTTCTTTGGCCACTATACATCTGTATACTGTAAGAAAAAGTAGTATGAAATAGTGCAGAAGCCTACGCTATTCTATGCAATGTCATCTAGTAAAAAACGCATATGTTAAACTCTGGGTGACGGATGTCACTATATGGCATTTGTTTAATGTACACCATAAACGTGATGTGTCCCTGGCCCAACATAATGGGGCATTCCCACCAGAGACATTAATGGCATATCGATTTAGTATGGGATCTGCACCTATCTCAAGAACAAGCCCCGAAACCTCTCGTTGTGAACTCCATTTGCCTTTGAAAATTCCAGGAGTACTGAGAGATGGTCCCAGATATTGCAGAGACTATGGTACTTTAGGCTAGTGTGGGGTAAGGGATTTTTGAATAGCACAATGCAAATCTCAGCTGTGTGTGAGGTGTGGTTTACAGAACATGGTTACATGAAAACAGTGTTAATAATGTTGAAAGAAATCACGGGCAACCTGACAAAAGACAAAACCACCTATGAGCTCACCAACTGTCTCATATGACAATTCCCCCATTTGTGGCAATTCAAATAAAATTTGCCGCACAGTATAAACATGGGCATACTCATTAGATAAGTGTATGGTGGTAACGTGAGTGATAAGGAGATAAAAATAAGATTCTTTTATTCTCAGGTACATTGGATCATTTCATTTGCAGGTAAGCCACCACTGGAGGAGTCTAGTGGTGACTTCCTTTCCTCTCCCCATGCAGAACACATGCACTCTTGACTCATGCTCCCCGACCAACATTTTTAAAACTGGAACACCCCTTTAACTATTCTCCCAGGATGGATTTAAAAATATAATTTTGGCCTTGGCATTTACACTTTAACTTGCAAGACTTTTTCAGCTGGATAAATGAAAAACATGATACAAGTGAAACAAGGCTAAAAACATTTAATAGAGGGTTCTTAAAGTCAAATAAGAGTATCTGGTAAAAGAGGTAGTCGGATTACATAGGTTTGGTAACTATAAGATCAGAGTTGTACAGTAAAAGTATACAAAAGAGGAAAGATAGAGAAAAATCAAAGTAAGCGACCTTCACATAAACTATCAATGCAAGCAATTTTGGTTAGTATTTGCATAATTCTGGATATTATTTCTTGGACTGACAATAATCTATAATTGCTTCTATTGCTGTGGTGTTGGAAACAGCGTTCACAAAGCTTTTTTTAATGGTTACAAGATTGAATCATGCTGGGGACACTATACAGTCACACAATTAAAACAATGAACATTTTTAGGTCAAAGTCATGAAACATTGTACAACTAAGCATCTTAAAACTAGTCATATTGTCAAGTATTAGCTAGTACCCGCTATAGTAAGCCCTTATGTGGTTAATGTGTTTAACTTATTCTATTACATGAACCTAGAACTACACATATATTGGGAAATATACTGTATTTGGACAGGCTTTCTTCATTCCACACAACAGCACATACAGTCAGAAGTGGACGAGAAGAAAGTATTATTTCATCTCAAATCGTATTGAGAAGGCTTTCAGAGTACTCTGTATAGAAACTTATTCTTAAATTGATTTCCAAAATGTATACCCCTTTTCTGAAGCAATTAGTTTTTAGGTACATCCAAAATGCTGCAATGAAGGTTCATGACTGTCTCCACATATTGCTCACAAGGAAGCTAAATTAGGTTAGAAAAAATGTCCAGATACTTATTTCATATAAATAATCCATCCACAGCATACAAAGATCCTTAGCTGTAATTAAATGTATGTGCTAGTATATGAATATTACTTGGAAATGTACTTCCTAAAATGAACATGACGTCTTAATTGCTGATTTGAAGATACTGAGGACTCTTAGGACCACATGTATTAAAACTGTCTAGGTCTAAAATTCACACTGTTGCCCATAGCAACCAGAGCGGCCCGCTCATTTTCCCAGAGCACTATATGAAATGAAATAGGTGCTCTTTCTATGGGCAACAAAGTGAGTTTTAGACCTAGACAGTTTTCATACATGTGGTCCTTAATTTTGGAACTGGTGAACTACTTTGCAAGAAACTCTGTGGAATTCCCTAATAGATGTATTTCTTAGTTTCATGGCATTAAAGGGGTTGTCTCACTACAGAGGATAGTGAGGATATGTCATCAATGTCCGATAGGTTCGGGTCTCTTAAACAAGCCAAAAAATTTCTCAGCTCTGAATGGAGAGGTGGTCAGGACTCTCCCATTGAAATAAATGGGAGTTTCGATTACAGCCAAGCATCGCCGCTCGGCTAAACTCCGAACTCTATTCAAGTCTATGAGAGAGTCCTGACCACCTTTCCTTTTAAAACAAAGAGGTTTCGGGTCTCGTTTTGGAGACAGGTCTGGGTCCTATCAGACACTGATGGCATATCCTAGCGATATACCATCAATATCTGTAATGAGACGACCCCTTTAACACACAATGACAGGTTTCCGGATACTATAGAAATACAAATATGAAAGGTGTATTCTATAAATAAAAACATCTCAAGTTACCCCAAACTAAATTCTAGTCAGGAAAAACAGCTCATGTTTGTTTTCTGAACCACTGGGAAAGAAGATGCTGTATTGCTTTATCAATGGTTTTAGATTGCTAAAAAACCAGTGTTTTGGCAACAGATTGGGGTGACTTTCGATAATGTTTTCTTTCTATAACTGATGTTTAACGAGTCCGACATTTCAAAGACTGCACTAATAATAATAACAATCCAATATTATGTCCCTTATGTACTCTTCAACAACATATATAAAAATTACATAATAAACAACAAAACAGTGTCAAAGTCTGTTATACAGTTATTGAAATATTTTATTACCATCTCAAATAGTTTAAGAAATCTACACAGAGCTTGACTGGGAACAAAATAAGATCATCACAGCCATATAAAACATTAGTTCATTGTTATTTAATAAATAGGAGTTCAATTTTGGAGCATAGCATTGGGATGGGTACATTGTCAAACACAAAATGCTTCATTGCAGCAAAGAAGCTCAATGCTTTTGGTCTCATAACTGGAATTTATATCTATTTTTTTGGAAAAACCAACTGGATTAAGAGGGAAAAAAAAGGAAAAAACTATATACTTGTTTGGGAATTTCTGGAACACTGTGTTTTATGGCACAAACCACAGCACAAATGACAATGTTAAAAGCAAACATAAAAAAGCAAAATAAAACATTTACTGGAACACTGTATAATTTATAAAATATCTGATGCCACCCATTTTTTTTTTTTAACTTAAATCACAGGTTTACTACAGTACCGTCGACTTAAAGGATCAAATAATTGTGGGTGCGACACATAGACAAATTGTTGTTATAAGTGGTTTAGTAAACTAAATATTGCAACAGAGCAAATAGGTTTTCTATTTTGGTATTCAAAGTTTTATAAGGTGCAAACATTTCCCACGAGGAATATTAACTACACGTCTTGATGATACTGCTGTGAAGATGATCAAATGAATATTATGGCAACATTGTGGTATTTCCACACAAGCCCTGTTTATTATAGTTTCTAAAGAGCAGAAGGAACCAAGATGTCCTCCATACACAAGATGAAAACCCACAAGATGGTGCTTTCCTGCAATCAGAGGTTAGGGGTTTTCAGTCCTGGGAGGATATCTTACAGGCTTGCCGGCTCGGGGATAAAATATTAGAGACTTGGATATGTTCTATATATACAAACATACAAATCCGGAAATGTTGGAGTGAAATGTTAAGAAGTTGTGCTAATTATTGTTACCTGATTATACCAATGCCTTGTCTAAAGGATTCAGTGCATTAGCAAATAGAACTACTGAAAATCATTTACTCTAAGCCAACATTGGCCAATATCTCAAAAAACTAACTAAAGCTTTGCAGGATTTCTGCTACTCTTAGTGCCTAGCAGCTTAAAAATTAAGCAATATCTACAAAAGTTTCAGAAACAGTCACTACACTACTCTAAGGGAAAGCCACTTAGGTTTAGTAACTCAGTAATTCACATATAAAATAAAATATTTTCTCTCCTTTTTTTAAAAAAAGGTACCATAGTCATACAGAAATATCTAGAAGCAGTATTGAAATGTTAACAGGGGCAATCTGACAAAATAGAAATATCTAAAAGGAATCATGAGCAGGAGGTTTTTTTTATAACCGTTTTTAATGTGCAGGAGCAAGAATAAACTAGTACAATTCTGAATATCAGCTTATCATAATTCCTGAAGTGCTATACCTCAAATACTAACACACTGATCTAACATTTAGTGCCAAGTCACAGTGCCGACAAAGCAGGGGTCCCCATGCTATTTTAACTGGTGTGCCACTCTGAAATAAACTAGGTGGTTCCAAGCAACATTAAAGTGTACCTCAAATTATGAGTTTGTGCATAAGCTTAAAGTGGTGTTCAGATGGTAGAAAATACTAGTTAGTCCGTCGAGGCATGAAGAAGACTAGAAGAAAAGAATCATACTCCCATTCCGTCACCTTGGCTGCTTCGGTGATCCCGGCAGTACTGTCTGTTCATTGCTGCTGTGACAGGTGCAACCTATCACAGGCCGCAGCGGTCACTTGCATGTGAATGTTATGGCCTGTGATAAGCTGCACCTGTCATGTGAGCGATGAATGGGCAAGGCTACTGCCAGGATCATCGGGACGGCCACAGCAATGGAACAGCAGCATCTGGGAGGCACGTATGTTTTCTTGGACTACCAAGCATTTTCTACCATCTAAAAGTGAATAAGTAATCTTTCCTATAAGGGTCCTTAGCATGAGAGGCATCCGGTGTCACATGGTTACCTAGACAAGCAAGCTGCCTGCTCTCTCCTTGCCGTCACATTTAGGGTGCGTTCACATGGCAAGGGACAAATACCGGTCAGTTTATCCGACCGGTATTTGTCCGTTTTGTGTGCAGTGCACATGGCCGCAGGTTGGAACGGCTTTTCTCTGCGATGAATGGAGAAAAGCCCTCCCCCTTCACATGCACAGATTCCGTCCAAAAACAGGACGGAAGAATGTGCTTGTAGAATGTTTTGCGGGTGGCCCATGGGTGGAAAACCCATACAGTGAGGACTGCTGCACGGGTTTTCCATGGAGCCCCATTCTGTTCATTTTCGGACGGTTTTTCAGACGGTCTGCAAAACCGCAAACCGTCTGAAATACCGGCCGAAAACCCGTGCAGTGGGGACATGGCGTTATGTTTTTGGCAGGAAGTGCACCTACACTTGTAGCTGGAGGTATACTTCTGGTAAAGAAAAAAAAAATAGAAAGTCTATGGAACCTATTGTTAAACAATGTATTAAAATGACTCAACCTCTAATAAACAATATTAAACCGTTTTTTAATTAAGAGTAAACTTTGTGTAACAATGTCCCCTGGCGATGCTATATTGCTAACATTCAGTCACAAGTATCAGGTGCCTATCATATGATCCTGAACTTCCAGGCAAGTTACAGACTTATGATTCACAGCCTATTATGATACCATGTTTCAGTAATAGCACAACATCTGCAGCTAAAAACAGCTAGGGACCCAAATGCAGGAGCCACATGTGGCTCCCGAGTCATTGGCTGGGGAACACGGCATAAAAATTGTTCTTCCTTCTATTATGCAAGTTAAAAATTTCCTGTAAAGAACCTTAATGTCCACACACCTTTACAGGATTCTGGCTATACAAGCCAAACCAGTAACTCCACTTCTACAGAGTGATGCCAAATATATCTCAGATGACAAGTTGTTAAAAATAAAAGGCAGCCTGGGTGTAGTTATGGACAGGAACATTTGATATGTCCGCTGACAGGAATTATGTCCTCATCGACTACTTCAAATATTTTGTGACTAAATCTCGGCTAAGTTTTGGATCATTTCAAATATGTAGTTTTGAGGTACTACTAAAGACTAATAAGCTAAAGTTATGTTCTATAGCACGAATGGGAGCGCCACCTTGTGGACTATAGTAACATGATTAAAGGTCCGGTATATCAAGGTTCAAGGTAAAGCTAAGTATTTCCTCATTACAAAAAAAGGCAAACAAGTTTATTGCTGTAACAGTACCCCAAGCTCAATGTATCAGTATGCTACAGGTAAGAGGATGATGCAGAATTCTGCTGGAATAAGAAAGCAGAGCAGTAAAAGGCTTTTCTCATAATATGTGGGCAGTGGTAAAAGACATATCTGGAAACGAGTCCATCTAGAAACTTTAAGAAAAGAAGACAGCACTCAAGGGTCTTAATGTTTCAGATCTGTTATACATGATACAGTAAAGGTGACTACAATCTTTATAATAATGAATTTGTAATGTCTTAGTGAGCTATCCCTAAATAAGAAGCACACCACCTTAGATCAAAAATACACAGGAAAAGTCTTTAAATGAAAGACATTCAAATGTCTGCTATGTGATAAAACTAATACAGTAGCATTAGAGATTTAGTCCTTGCAGTAAGGAAAAGAGAAGTCATATTAGGCTCTAGATACTGTTAATATAGACCAGTATATAAGAACTTACATAAAAACCTCTTACACCAGTGTTTCTCAACTCCAGTCCTCAAAACCCACTAACAGGCCAAGTTTTCAGGATTGCCTCGGTATTACACAGGTGATATAATTGCTGTCAGTGCATTCTGTGGGAGATCCTGAAAACCTGACCTGTTGGTGGGTCTTGAGGACTGGAGTTGAGAAACACTGTCTTACACTATATTGCTCATTATTATGCCTATAATTATAGGCTATGCCTACACAGCAATGTTAAAATGCCGTCCGAAATGTGACAGCATTTTAACATCGCTGGACAGTAGTTTTTGGCGCAGATATGCACTAAAATATGCTGTCCGTTTTCAGATTTGACGTCGGCCTCATATATTAAACGTATGGGAATCCGATGGCAATCCTGCGGAAGATCTAACAGGTTTGAAAATCCGCGGGAATAGGGCAGATTTTAAAACCGACCAGAAAAAATCCCTGCTGTGTAGACTACAAAATGGATTTTTCATTGCAGTCTACACAGCGCTTGGTACAGTCAGATTTTCGGCGGATTCTAAATACTGGATCCGTTGAAAATCCGCAGAGAATCCAGAGCTGTGTAGACGTAACCTAACACAAACACCTTCAGGCTGCCACAAGTGCCATGTTAAGAGGCACTATGGAAAGCCATGTGAAGATGAAGACATCATGCCCAATAGACCTGAGTAGCCTCGAAAGCTTGTAATTTAACATAGTTTCTTTTTGTTAGCCTGTAAAATAGATCATATCTGCAAGGTCGCTACTTCATTATTCACACTGAAGAACAATAAAGATCAAGACAGTTTGACAGGGGCTGCAAGAGCTGTTAAGCGGAGCAGTGGATGCGGTAGAGTGATTATTTCAGGTGACACTCCATTTTCTAGCACCGGCTGTATAAATCCGGAAATATTTGTGTAGGTTTACTAAACGTTCAAGTTAGGGACCACAGGCACAGTTAGGGTGGCTATATACATGCATTTCTTTTGCTAAGGCAGTCAGTAACACACTTCCAGTCCTTGGGTCCTCCTAGGTGTTTGGTGTGGACATCTTAACTCCCATGCTTACTACATGTAGCTCAACAAATACTTAAGCGCAAACTGCTAACATATCCTATACAGCAATATAGGATATCTATGTATTAAGATATAAAAAAAGCTGTTAAAAAAAAGGTCTGAAATGTAACTATTGCTTATGAGTAAAGCCTTTTACAAAGTAATTCACAAATGGAATGGAGAACACAAAAGTACAGACAATACGGCTCCCCAAGTTAATGGTGACGAGGCGCACAATCAGTGCTAGTGCATAGTTAATTTTTACTTCCCTGGAGTGACCTGGCTATTAGGAATCCCTGATCTGGATGTAGCGGTCATCACCCAAAAGTACAGTATCAATCAACAGCGTTCCTGCTGAAATTGCATGGCAGCTCCGTAATGTGCCACAATCCTTAATACCTTCAAATACAAACAGTGCACAAAATAGCCATCAACTATCACAAAGGGTTAAAAACAACATCTTAGTTTCAATACGCTTCTAATTAGAAGGCTTAAAGTGAAACACATGCCTATGTAAAACAGGATTTGGCAATGATCACAAACATACATGTGATACTAAAACATAGAAGTCTTAACTTCTATTACATTGTCCAACATCTTTCCTGCAACATCTGTCCAGTTTACATAATAGCTCTAAGTCCTATATCCCCACTATCAAATTACATGTATGTTAATGCTGGAAAGAGAAATACCATTTTACATAGGATCACTTCATATTTCATTTTCATCTTAAAAAATTGTTACAATGTAGACAGAGCTAATTACTATCTATTAAGGCTTATTACTGAATGAGTATGCATATCGGTGGCTGTTCATCAATATAACAGAGTATGTCAGTACATTAACAGTGACATATGCTTGGTGGCAATTAAATAGCCTGTGTTTATGGCACATGGCATGAGCAGAGGATATAAAGCAGGGTCTATAGTCTACAGAAAACTAGAGAAGTGCAGAAGGCAAGGGTCGCAGACAAGACACACAACAACCCTAAGAATGGTACACCTGAGCCTACGGTTTAGATCTTCCTGGAACATCTTTTAAACTCAGTCTCAATATAAATGTAAGCATAAACTATTATATAAACCATGTTTGGAACGTAAATCTCCATTTACAAAAATGACCAAGCATGTCTATTATCTAGTGCAGTGCATCAGTAATTTTTTTTCTTCTTTTTTAGTAACTATAATATGAAACTAGCATCACACTCTGTATCACGGAGCTTCTCTACAGAGATACAGCACTGACAGCTCTTCGGCTTTACTCTTCATTCACTGTTAGCCTCAGTAGAAAGCAACCATGACCATAGCGCCATCTTCTTTCATTAGTAGGCCAAGAACAAGTTGAGCTTTAAGGACAAAACCCAAGCTTTCAGCTTCTGGCTTCAAGTGAAAGTCTTATCTGTCCATTTTGTCTTCCATTTCATGGATAAACTTAGCCTTTCTAAGTAAGGCTCAAGGCTTATATTTAAATATGGAGTTTAGTTCTGTCATAAAAAGAAGCTTCATTGGTCAGCACAAGATATAAGCACAGCTGCCTGGGACATGTCTTTCTTCTGTCCATCTCTTGAATGGGTAGATCTAGGACTTCTAAAAAGGGGAAAACAAGAAAAAAAAAACATGCTTAGCAACAGTGACTGTACATGGGAAATATTCTGTGTCAAACTTATTTGGTGAAAGTTCTTCAACTATAAGCTATCATAGCGTAACTGCTGTTAAAGGGGTTGTCTTACTACAAGGATTGCTTTTTGTGTTAAAGATCTTGCAAAAACAAGTCACTTTGTAATAAGTGTCCATTAACAGTGTCCTACCTATTCTGCAGCCCTACCCTCTTGTGTGGGCTGCATCAGCTCCTTAGGTCACTATAGCTACAGACCTGTTTGATCTCTCCTGATAGGCTGCCAGCACTGGTTGCTATAGCTACAGACCGGTTTGATCTCTCCTGATAGGCTGACAGCACTTGTCAATATAGCTACAGACCTGTTGTCACATATATAAAAACTATCTAGGTTTAAGACTTTCTTTGTTGCACACAGCAACCAATCATAGCTCCCCTTTCATTTCATATAGTGCTCTGAAAACATGAAAGGGGAACTTTGCTTGCTATGAACAAAAAAAGAACGTGTTAGACCTAGACCGTTTTCATACATGTCCCCCAGGTGTCCTCAGCAGCTGATCACTGCAGGCCAGAAGCCAGTAAACATGCCCCTGAATTAGAAAATGAAACCAAGAAAACAGGACTGAGGGGAGATGAATCGATGTAGTGAGACAACCCCTTTAAGCCATTTCCCCACTTTAATTGTCAGATATATGCTGGACAGTTGTCATGGTGGACAGTCTGATTGCTATGTCAGCCAGTGTGTTCTTAGCATCCAATCTATCATAGCTTTAGGAGCCGCAATGCTGCGGAATTAGAGGATCTATAACCACCCCTTACATATAGAGGACACACAAAAATTGACAGCAAATAAAATTAAATGAAAGTTTTTACATAGAGCAATGAAAAGCAGACTGCTGGGGACACATTTTTTGTGTGTGTATTCCAAGTTTGGAGCCAATACTCAGTTTTGTGGTTCCTTAAGGCCGAAAATGCTGCCATTTGATGCAGCAGAAGTTGCAGAGTTGCCTGATCATAATTACATGAGTAGGTTACCTAAAAAACGGATTATCATCAAGATGTTTTTGCTGCATATATTTTCCTGTGTCCATACTTGAAATTCATAGAAAGAAATGTACCCTTGTATAATTAAAAGATATCATTGTTTAATCCTAGTAATCCCTAACCCCACCCTCCCTGCCTAAGCAAGGTAATCGTCCTGAGAAAGAGGACCCCGCGCTCAGGGTTAGGATAACCTGATATTGCCCTAGAGGAGAGAAATACACATACCAAAACAGTGATCATGACACTGAACAAAAACGAATAAATTCCACACAAAGTAGACAAAATCTCTAACTACTTAATGGTATACATCATGTGGCCATAATGCTAGGTGCCGTATCACTTCAAGTGACGCAAGGTAGTCTGATTTGTTTGCCGGCATGTTATTGTTTGAATTTTGTATCTGCCGAAATTTATTCAGTATCATGCATTACTTATACAGTTAGTCACAGCACCCAGGGTCTTCTCTATCATTGTATCTATATTTATAGTCTAGGAATACTGTTTCCATTTTTCCATGCTCTGCAATACGGTTAGTCATCTTGCTACAGTTACTCTTCACCAACAATTGTTATATCTTAATCTCTATAAAAAATTCTGGATACCCAAATATATATGTAATTGGGCTATCCAGCATATTTGTTCCCTGATGAACCTTGTAATTAATAGAGGAAATGCATTGGAGAAAAGTACATGACACTGTCTTTTGTATGTACATGATTATAGGGCTACTATTTATCAATTTGTTACATCACTTGGAGAAAATATGTGATCGCCTTTTGCGGGAACATGATCATTTTGCTGTTATTTATCACTTTGTTACATCTTTTTTGAGTAGCCCGAAAATTATTGTTTGTCACTATCCTTTTTGTTGGTTGCTATTTGGATACTAATGCCACACCCCATGCACTTTTAACATATACTATCAGTATTGTGGTCTGTGTGTCATTAAGCAGAGATTTTGTCTACTTTGTGTGTAGCTTATTTGTTTTACTTTGGTGTCATTATCACTGTTTTTGTATGTCTAGTTCTCTCCTTTTGGGCAATATTAGGGAATCCTAACAAAAGGGCAGAGCACGGGGCTGCCCCTCACAGGACGATTATCCTGCTTAGGCAGAGATGGTATGGATTACTAAGGTTAAACAATTACATATCTTTATTTATAACTCATTCAAAGTTTGGTTCATTATACGAGGGTACATTACTTTCTGTGAATTTGTCTGATTTTCAATTGGTTACCCCATTTATATATGGTTGTTTTTTACAATCCAGTTATATTAAAATTGGTGTCCGTGATTCATACTTGATGTGGTCAGTCGCCTGGCGTCAAATTTGTCTCCTCTTTTTTATCATTCATTTATCGACCCTACCTCATTAGAAAGCCTTTTTAAGTTAAATTGCAACCAAAAGGTTGACCTATCTGAATTCCACATAATGAAATATCTACCTCAAATTTGCACTGGAAAAATTAATGCGGATTAAAATTAAACATGATTCGATAAATAAGTCATTTTAGAAACAGCAATTTAAAAAAATAAATTAGTCCCCGAAAGTCTGTTTTTATTACACATATTATAGCAAATCAGATGTTTTCCCTCAGTATTACAGGGACAAAAGGTATTACTTTCATTTTATGGAAAACAGGTCAAAATCTGGCAAGATTTCTTATTCTTTGGGAAATAACAACTTTGAGGGGGGGAATGATTCTATACAGCATCTAAAAGGTAAATGGAGCCCTGTGTTCATATCTGGCCAAAAATTGGGTGATTTGTTGGTCCGTAGAATACAACGGAAGACGTGATTCACATGTTTTTGTTATACATTCTAATAAAAGTGAATCGCAAACAAGGTGAACCAGTCTACCATTGCATCAGAATTGGTAGTAAAGCAGTGAAACACAAATCCATACAGTTGAGATTTGGAGACTGGCTAGGCCACTCCAGGACCTTGAAATGCTTCTTACGGAGCCACTCTTTTGTTGCCCTGGAAAGGGCTTGGGATCATTGTCATGCTGAAAGACCCAACCACGTTTCACCTGTAATGCCTTTGCTGATGGAAGGAAGTTTGCACTCAAAATCTCATTATACATGGCCCCATTCATTCGTTCATGTACATGGATCAGTCGTCCTGGTCCCTTTGCAGAGAAACAGCCACAAAGCATGATGTTGTCACCCCCATGCTTCACAGTAGGTATGGTGTTCTTTGGATACAACTCAGCATTCTCTCTCTCTCCAAACACGACGAAGTTTGTGTTTTCTGACCAAACAGTTCTACTTTGGTTTCATCCGACCATATGACATTCGCCCAATACTCTTCTGGATCATCCAAATGCTCTCTAGCACACTTCAGATGGGCCCGGACATGTACTGGGTTAAGCAGAGGGACACGTCTGGCACCCGAAGGATCTGAAGTCCTGGAGGGTAGTGTGTTACTGATTGTAGCCATTGTTATGTTGGTCCCAGCCACCCGCAGGTCATTCAGCTAGGTTCCCCCCATGTGGTTCTGTGATTTTTGCTCACCGTTCTTGTGATCATTTTGACCCCATTGGGGTGAGATCTTGCAGGGACCCAGATCGAGGGAATTATCAGTGGTCTTGTATGTCTTCCATTTTCTAATTATTGCCCCCCACAGTTGATTTCTTTATACCAAGCTAGCTTGCCTATTGCAGATTCAGTCTTCGCAGCCTGGTGCAGGCTACAATTTTTGTTTCTGGTGTCCTCGACCAGCTCATTGGTCTTCACCATAGTGGAGTTTGGTGTGTGACTGTTTGAGGTTGTGGACAGGTGTCTTTTATACTGATAACAAGTTCAAACAGGTGCCATTACTACAGGTAATGAGTGGAGGACAGAGGAGCCTCTTAAAGAATAAGTTACAGAAGTCTGTGAGAGCCAGAAATCTTACTTGTTTGTAGGTGACCAAACACTTATTTTCCACCATAATTTGCAAATAAATTGTTTCCAAATCAGACACTGATTTTTGGGATTTGTTTTCTCATTTTGCCTCTCATAGTTGAGGTCTACCTATGATGTCAATTACAGGCCCCTCTCATCTTTTTAAGTGGGAGAACTTGCACAATAGGTGGCTGACTAAATACTTTTTTTCCCCACAGTATGTATTATGCAGTCTAATTAAAGGAGAAGGTTACAGCTACTTTAAAGGGTTCATTTACTAGAGGAGAACAGATCTGCTTGTTATGAGTTAATCAGTCTCTCTCGCAACAAATACAGAGCAGCCACGCTGAACTAAGGACATAGGTATGACAGTGTTTACCTCTACTGATGCTGCTTTCAGCCACCTTCTGCTCCTCCAGCTTCATAACACACAGGAATCAATATGACATTGCTGGTTATATACATAGTCGAGTCACATTATTATGACCACCAGCTAATACCCAGAGTAATCAATGTGTGCAGCACGGACAGCAGCTAGACAGGCTGGGAGTAATTCCATAAGGTCCTGGGTAGGTTGTCGCAGGTACCTGGAGCCATGCTGACTGCAGTGCATCCCACAGCTACTTGAGTTCAACCTTAAATGTTGTGTTTCCTCTATGGATCTTCAAGTCTGGGGAAGCCAGGGGCCAGGGTAGTACTTGGTCATGCTCTTCAAACCAACATTGAACATTTCCACCTGTGTTACAGGTCGCATTGTCTTGTTAGAAGATCCCATCCCCCATAGGGAAGTATATGAGCTTGTATCGGTGTATGTGATCTGCAAGGATGGATACATACCTAAACTAATGGATTCTGCCTTGCACATGCGTGAGTGGGCCTAAAGAACGAAATGAAAACACTCCCCACACCATAATGCTGCCACCTCCAGCTTGTCTTTTTCCAACAATGGTGACAGGGTGTTTAATCTCTGATATTTCTTGCCCGACACACCAACATTTCCAACCAATTTTGGCTAACACAGAAGTCCAATTTCTGGTACGTGTAATTTTTTTATTTTTTCAAGCCCTTCACTGGAAGTGCAAAGAAAATTTTTCCCCTTTTTAGTTCCCATACCCATAGGGGGGCCCTGTACTTTGTTTTAAACACTCAGGGTACCCCCGGGTTAAAATTTTTGGTGGAGATTTGCTCTACTGAAGTGTGTTGGTCTGCCCTACTGCACCTTTGTAGCCAATGTTTACTTTTTAAATCAATGGCACTGGATTTCATGATGCTTCTTTACAATGGTGCCAGTTGTCCACTCAGGATACACTTTCACCACGGCAGCACACGAACAGTTCACAAACTGCACAGTTTACTAAACGCTGCCACCCTTGGAATGAAAGCAAATAGTCGTCCCGCTTTGCAACTCTGATAAACTGCACCTTTTACCCATCAAAGCAACGAGAGATATGTGGCAGACACCTACGCAGAGCTTTTAAACCCCACCGAGCAAGCTCAGGACATGTCACTTCCTTCATGAGCTACACACTGCTGATGTCAAAAGTAGGAAGTGGTCAAAATAATGGGACTCAAACGTGCAAAAACATCCAGTATAAAGATAGCAGCACAAATCTTTCATGTGTTCACATGCTGCAAACTTTCAGTCTCCCCCCTTCACAGTAGACTATCCCAGTTCACATGCAGAATGTCTGACGGAGCTGGAAACAATATTGATCCATCACTGCTGTCAGTGGGAAAGCGGGCTCATCTGACTTCAGTCTAACTTTTTTTTTAAGGACAGAACTTTATTACTGGATCACAGGTTAAACACCTATTTTCCTAATTAAACAAATTTGAGAGACTGTTTTTTTTTTTTTTTTTTACTTCTCGAGTTTGCCCTAGAGATGACAGGTCCTCTTTAAGGCAAAGAAAGAGCAAGTAGGCTTGGCAGGATGTAGAATGATTTTTTTCCTTCCTTAAATTTTGCATCATCAAATTTTATAAACTCAAAGACAAATATATAGGCGATATGGAGGCCGAAGACTGAAACAGCATAAAAAATAAAAGACATATCTAACCTGTGAACATTTTCCATTGCTGCAACCTCAGCTAGAGCAGCAAGACTAAAGAAAGCAGACACAGCTGGTATGTCTTGGGTAATACTGCAGTCCTGGTCAACACCTGCTTCTCCGGAGATTGTCAGCTCTGCTCTGCAAGTCCCCTCCACACTGCAACTACTTTGATAACTACTTGAAGGAGTTTTTTGATCTGGAAAAAAATGAGACATATTTTTACATAATATTTTTTAGAAAGACTGTACAAATATAATGCACCATATCACAGAGAAGAAAGTTGTCAACTTTTCAATGCTTTTCAGTGTTTTCCGTTGTAATCTAAGAACATATAACATGAAAAGCCTTGATAACCCCTCAAATAAGCTTTGCTACATCTCTAATATTAATTCCCAGTCAGCCAAACACCAGTGTATCCATGTATTTATTAACTGCAATTAAGCCAATATTGCTTTTTTGTGTGCTTAAAGGGGTTTTCTCAATACTAAGATTAGATTCCAACTGAATGAAGTAATGAACATTTTTTTTAAATAATTCACTTTTTATATTTTATTAGTCATGAGAAAGAGACATTTTTATTGCTCTGATGCACCAGGTTTCCATGTTTACCTGACCATAAACCCGCTATCTGTTGGAGAGAACAGGGAGTACTACGCCAGGTTGGGGAGCTTACTTGGACGACTTATATCTCTAACAAATGCTTTTCTCTACAATTGAAGGAGTGAAAAAAAGGGCTTAACCCCTTTAAGGCCCCAGCCTGTTTTGACCTTCCTGACACAGCCCTTTTTTTGAAATCTGACATGTGTCAATTTATGTGAGAATAACTTTTTGCCTTTTTACTATTCAGTGATCAGAATTGTTTTTTTTCATCACTTTGTGCTTTTAAGTTATAAAAATTTTTTTTCCAAAAATCCTTGTTTTTTTGGGAAAAAATATAAAAATTTCATGAAAATTTGGGAAAAAAATTTGGATTTTGAAATTGCAAAATTTCTGCGTGCAAACAGATAATTATTCACACAAAATAGTTTTAACTCATCTCCCATATGTCCACTATGGGTTGGCATATTTTTTAAATGTCTTTTTATTTTTTTACGACATTAGAGGGTTTTGAAATTTAGTAGTAATTTCCCTTTTTCAAGAAAATTTGAAATAAATTTTTTATGGACCCTCCAGTTGACAGGGCTTTGAGGGGCCGCATTAGATACCCCCAAAGTGACGCCATCTTAAAAAACTAGCCCCCCTTTAAGTATTTACAACATATTTAGGAAGTTTAAAACCCCTTAATTTTTTCACAAAAAAAAAGCAAAGTGGAGGTAAATTTTTTCAAAATTTCACTTTTTTGCAGTTTTTCAATATTTACCTTATTCACGGGAATACGGAAAATGTGATAGGAAATGAAAACAAAATATAAATTTCCCAGGTTGCCGTTTTTAGAGAATCCCATATGGGGCCCTGGGCATTTTTTGGGGCTCAACCAAAAGCCCCAAATAAAAGGGGAGACCTACTAACTGGGGGCTCATTTTAAATACGATTTTATTGGGCCCTTTCAGGTTTGGGGACCCCTAAGGTGCTAAAACAAAAATAAACCCCTCTAAAAGCCCCGCATATTGGAACTACCCGCTTAATGAATATATCCAGGGTGCATTATTATATAGACCCACAGGTTTTTCACAAATTTTTTTTAGCAGGGGGCTGTGAAAATTTAAAATTTTTTTTTTTCAAAATCTGAAATTTTAGCTTAAAATGTTTTTTTACAAGGAACCCGGGAAAAAAGAACCCAAAATTTTTAAGCAATTTTTTCCAAATTTCGAAAATCCCTCAAGTGGGTGTAAATGCTTTTTTTGGGCGCATGGCAGGGCGAAAAGGGGAACGCTTTTTGGGTTTTTGGGAACCAGTTTTTGGGTGGGCCAGTCGCATTGCAACCCCCCAAAGTAGCAGAACAGGCAAAAACCTTTCCAGAATCGCCCCATTTTGGATTCAACCCCCATCAGGGATCTCATCTAGGGGTGTACTGGGCTTTTGGGAGCACAGGTTTTCCCATTTTTTTTTTTTAGCATTGGGCAAGAAAATGGGGGGAAAAAGCAGTTGGGTCTTGTTTTTTGAGTTTAAATTTTTTTCAGCATTCGCCGTCAGTGTAAAATGTATAACTTTACATGGGGGCGGTAAAATTTACAATATATAGATTTTTTTTTTTTTTTTCTGTTTTATTACTTTTACACAGTAAAATACGTCTATAAAAATTGCTTTTTTATGTTGTCCTATTCTGACAGCCATAACTTTTTTATTTTTTTGTTGAAGCGGTGATTGGCTTTTTTTGGGGGATGAGTTGAAGTTTTTTTTGTACCATTATGGGTCATATGTTTCTATGTTCATTTTAAAGGTTTTTCTAGATGTTTTGAACAAAATACAGAAAACTTTGGGAGGTTTTTTTTAGCGGTTTATGTACGGTATATAACATGTAGTTTAATCACAGGTCAATACGTTAACCCGATACCCAATTTGTATATTTTTTTTATATTTTATGTTTTATACAAAAAAAAACCCTTTTATTCAACCCGGAAAATACGTTTTTGCATCCCAAGTCGAAGCCTAAATTTAAATTTTTCGTGCTTGGGGCTGTGTGGGGGTTTTTTTTTTGCGAGATGAGTTGATTTTTTATTAGTTAAATTTTTTGGGGGACAAGGCTTTTTGACGCTTTTAAATCCTTTTTTGGAGGCCCGGGGTGAAGAAAATACGCAACCTGTAGTGTTTTTTTTTTTAAAAAGGGCCACCGTGCATTGTGAAGTTTGTTTACTCTTTGGGTTTCCCACGATTATGCATACCCTATTTATATAGTTTTTTTATGTTGAACCTTTAAAAAAAAAAAAGAAAAAGGTTTTTATGTGTAAAACAAAATTTTTTGCATCGCATCTTTTGAAGGGATACATTTTTTATTTTTCCGTATACGAGCTTTTTAAGGGCTTTTTTTTGCGGGAAAAGAACTGACGTTTTAAAAAGGTACAACATTGGGGTTTCAGGTTTTTTATCGCTTTTTTTTCCATTTTATTTTGTGCGGATGAACAAAAAATCTTAATTCTGTGATTGTTTTTTTTTTTTTTTTTTTTACGGCTTTACCGTACGGGGTTTTAAATTAACATGACAATTTAAGGGCAGTCGTTACGCCCCCGCGGCGATACCAAATTGGGGACTTTTTTTATTTTTGATCTTTTTTTGGGGCGATTTTGGGTTTTAAAGGGGAAAAGGGGGTGGAACTATTTTTATTTTATTTTTTGTGTTTGTGTTTTATTGTTTTTCACTTTTTTTTTACTTTTTTTTACTTTTACATTTTTATTTTAATTTTCCCATAGGGGATTTGAATGAGAATCTTTAGTCTCTCATTCAAAAAGGATCATGCAAGCTTGTTTTCTTGACTGGTTCCTAACAACTGTCGTCACGATGCCGGGGCATCCCCCAGGGCCGCCGGGCATCGTGACGCCAGACAACCGGGAAGGCATTCCTGCCTCCCCTGTCTGTCAGAGGGGAGGGCTGCACGATCCCCATCCTTCTTCCGCGCAGAGAGCAGATAGCGATTATCCTGCGTCTTAGTTTTTTGCGACCCCATCATCGCGTAATTAAGGGGGTTTAAACCGGCCCCCACCCCCCCCGGAGCATCCCGGGGTCGGGGCGGGGCGCTGCGGGGTGTCAGCGTAATATAAGCTGAACCCCGCGCCGATCGCGCGAACTCTGCATTAGCGTTCGCGCGATCCCCAGGACTATCCATAGTCCAGGGGCGTTAACCCCCAAAAGACCTGCGTATGGGTTGTCTAAGGTCTTAAGGGGGTTAAAGTGGGGTTTTGCCACGATGAATGTTTTTGTGGGGTTCTCCAAAATAGGTATTTAAAACCCTTTTCTAAAAAATATGTGTTACAAAAAATGAAGCTTTTGGGGAAACTACAGCATTGCTCAGTCCCCCTTTATTTTCCTTTAAATTTTTCCCAAAAAGGAACGACCAGGGTGACAGGGGCTGATCTGGCGCGCTTGGTGTTTGCACTTTTAATCTGTTTTGGGCTAAAGGGAGCTTAAGGGGGGTGGGGGAAAGTGCATTGTATAGTCTGTCTGTGTTGGAACCCCACTTTTTTAAAATGTTTTATTTGAGTTTTTTAACGCCCCCTGCTTCCCCTCGTCTATGCTCCCCCCCTGAGCCCTTGGGGATGCATGCTTTTTTTTTTTCCGGGAAGAATAAAAGGTTTTAACCCCTTGGGAAAAACCCAAAACAGATCAAAATACTTCTTTTTAAAGCTTCAGCTTTTAAAGGGTTTTTTACGGGGGTTTTCAAACATGTTTCCCCTTTAAAAATTAAAGCCATTAAAAAAAAATGTTAAAAAAAAATATGTTTTAAAAAGCGGCATTTTGAGCTTTCCTTGATTCGGGGGTTTTTTTCATGTAAAAAATTTTCAAAGAATGGGTACCCTTTTTTTTTCAGTGATAAAAAATCGGGGTGTATAAACTACAACTTTTTTAATGGGAATCAATGAAAATAAAACTATGTTTTGGAGGCTTTTTTTGTGATGTTTGGGGAGCGAAACGCTCCAAAACGCAAACAAAAAAAAAGGTTTTGGAAACTCCCCTTTCTTTTCACACTATATTTTCAGAGAGCTAAAAATGCTATTTTTGTTATAAGCCCCCACAGCTGTGAGGAAAGAGTAGGTGAAAACTCTTGTGCTTAGTAAAAAACAGAATTTAGAAACCCTTTAATGTGTTTTTTGGGGGGGGAAATTTTAGTTTTCCGTTGGCCCTCTGAATCCCTACTATTGGGATTCTTTTATAAAAATTTAGTACTCCAAAAGGAAAAAAATTTTGAATAAAGGGGAAAAAAAAATATTTTTTCCCCAAAAATAAAATAAAAAAGAAGGCTGACAGTCCAAAGACCTAACTAGGTGTGTGATTTTAGTTTTTCTTGCTTTTCTCTTCTGACTTCCAACCAGAGGCTCCTGTGTCGCTGTAGGTTCTGGAATGGGAGGAACAGGATTGGAATTGCTCCATGGTGAATTATCGGTGATGTTCTTGTCTTCTGCTATGGCTGGAATAAGAGCAAATGGCAAACATAAATCAAAATAAAATATGCAAATTTAAAAAGTTTATAAATGACCAGGTGGTTGGGCAAAAAAAGCTAAAACAAAGTGATTATTTTTAAAAAACGAAAAATATGACTGCAGTTTGGGTTTTGTTCCAAGGCTTTGACCAAATCTTTTTATTCATCTTTGCTTTCATTTTAAACTTAAAAAAAAACCCCCATATAAAACTATGGTAAGAAACTTTCCCTTTTTTTTTTTTTTTTTCAAAAAAAGAAATAATTTCTATAGTTGTATTAAAAATAATTAAATGGCACAAAAAAAAAATTTATACAAAAAGCCCAAATTGGGCAAGGGAGAAAAAAAAATTTTTTTTAAAAAAAAAGTTTTTTCAACGTGTTTAAAGTTTTATGCCCCAAAAAAAAAACTTACAAGAAAAAAAATAAAAAAAAACCCTTTAATACTGGTTATCTTTAACATAATGTGTGGGGCAAATTTGGCTATGTTCAAAAGGGGATTTGGGGGGTACCCGGGAAAGAATTGGTGCGGTGCCTGAAAAACCTCTGTAAAATTTCAGTTTAAAAATTAAGCATTCAAATTAAAAAGGGGTCATGTTTGGCTTTGGGGCCAAAGGCAAATTTTAAAAGGGGCGTTTCTCGCGGGCCTTTAAGCGCTAATTTGGGGCGAGATACTTCTAATCATTACGGTAATCCACGTTTCAAGAGAAAGGATTACGTCTCCTTCCCCGTCAAAATACGCCGGCGGGGAGGAATGAATGTAAAATTTTTCACGGTGTATAGCCGAGAAAAATGATGTTATGGGGCCCCCTCGGAGCAACGGCGTAAATTGCAGGGCAAAATTTTTTCCCCCCAATTTCACCCTTGAAAAATAGCCTTAAACTACCAATAGAAACAACAACTTGCAAAAAAAAAACCTCACACGGCCCAAATTATAGCAAAAAAAATTTCTGTTTCAGTAAACTTAAAGGGGGGGCTGGTATTTTGGGGCCCGAATTCGAAGGATAGAAGACAAACCCCAGGAAAAATGGTTAAAAGTTCTCTGGCACTATATAAACAAAATAAAACTATCAAAACCCTCTGTCCTAAGGGAACATTTGTAGTTATCAAGAGCAAACAACAAGTCAAAATATAGTGGCAGAAAGTTCTCTTCAAATGGAGGTCAGAACACCTCCTACAACTCCATACCCATGTGTTATATGGCTAGCACACTCACAACTATATAGTAGCAATCAGATCTCTACCCAGGGGGTCTGAGTGCAGTGACAAGCTTCACCATGATAACAGCTATAGGAGAAAAATATGTGGTATAAGCCGCATAAAGTGTCATTCTTTAGAATTTGCCCTCATAATAGTTCTTGATTTTCATCGATAATAAATGATCTAAGATAAAGCATACCATTTCTCCATAAATCACATCCACAAATCAATGAGTTAATAACTTAATCTGCCTTCAACCAATTTTTAAAAGAAAGTGATTTGTAAATAAAGCCTATTAAAGTGCTGGTGACATTCATACATACAGTATACAGCATATTCACATTAACCACGCAGCTACTTTTGGCCTCAAAGACTGAGCCCCGTGTTTAAAATCTAATAATTGTCCCTTTATGTAGTAAATTGGAATTGTTCTATTTACCCATGTGATTCTGAGATTGTGTTTCGGGAGACATTGTACTTTATGTTGCACAACAAAAGGACCTTTTAAATAAAAATGTGCATCTCCATATTCAAAGATTTCTATTTTTCTGTTGACAGACGTGAATGAGGGTTTGGGTTATGGGGGATAACTTTTAGTTCTTATTCACACATTTTGGGTAAAATAAGATTTTCTACTATGTTTTTTGGGAAGGAAATTGGCAAAAAAATAAAATTGTTTTGCGTTTCACCATGTAAGATATATAAAGTGATACTTTGGTAGTTTGGGTCCTTAAAGCTGCAGACACTAATAATGTATAGGTTTTGTTTGTTTTTATTTTCTATAGATAGGGATTTTGTTAGTAAAAAAAATAGGATTTTTTATTTGGGTCTTTCTTAATTTTTTTTTTTCCATTACCTTTTAGTCTATTAAGAGACTTAAACATGCAATCATTTGATTGTTGATAGAATACACCACATTACTTAGGAAAAATAAAATGCACTGCAGGTTGGTTTAACACAGCCAGGCATCTTACTGTACCCTATCTCTGGCTTAGCCTAAAAAGCATACAAAGAAATCAGAACAGGAAGCTTTCATTAGGTCCCCAGCTACCATGTAAACCCATCGGCGACCTGGGAACACATTAGACAGGGGTGCCAATGGGGTGAGAGAGGGAACAGTCATAAATTCAACTCCGGTGGTATTAGTAACATTGCAAAACTGGTTAATGGAAGATGCCTGCATATGGGAGCTTTTCCCTTAGTCCCATAATGCAGGGCTCCCCAACTCCAGTCCTCAAGGCCCACCACCAGGTCATGTTTTCAGGATATCGCACAGAAAGCACTGACCATAATTAAATCACCTGTGCACTGCTAAGGAAGGCCAGAAAACATGACCTGTTGGTGGGCCTTGAGGACAGGAGTTGAGGACCCCTGCCCTAATGGATTCAATATATATACAGTTGCATGTATCCATTGCTGTTAAAAACCATATTTTATTAGATATGTTTCTTTAAAACACAAACATTTCTTATGAGCACAGAAAGTGCTACTTGCATGTATCCAGAAGAAAACCACAACCAGTGTAATGTTCGCAGTCCAAACAGGTAGGCTCCAATGATCTACACACGTTGGGAGTCAAATGGTGGAGCGCTGAACAGACAGGTCGGGACCAAGTTCACTATTTTCTGCTGCATCTAAGATGTTAAACAGCTCAAATCTGAGGTGTATCCACTCTTCACCATTAGAGCAGGGTCCTGGCTGTCACTAAACACTAAAGACCCTGCATCATACAGCTCAGGACACTAATATCAGCTTATTTTTGCCCTGCTGACAAAAGATGTATTATGTATTAAAGGGTTCATTTTGATTCAATTTTTTTGGAACATGCAAGGTTTTAAACAGAGAAATGCAACTCAATATTTATTCACCTGATTCTGCAGTTTTTTTGTTTCAGAAATACCCACATGGGGCCACTGTACTTGATTAACCACAGGCCTCAGAAATAATTGACCAAATTCAGGACTTAGAAAAGTTCCTTTTTATCCATGATTTTTTCAGGCACCATTTCAGGTTTGCAGTGGACTTCAGGTGTGAAAACATAGTAAAAAGCACTCAAAAGTAAAAAACACCACAAAGATCCCATTTTGTAAGCTTTACCCTTCAATGAATTCATCAAGGGGTAGAGTGAGCATTTTGATCCCACTATTTTTTTTTACAGATTTTATTAGCATTGGGTTGAGAAAATGAAATATCTTCTTTTTTCCAGTACTATGGAGTTTTTGCACAAAATGTTCTACTTTCAGAAGAAATACAGGAGGAAAATGTTTGTTACGCAATTTCTCCCAAGTACAGCAATACCCAGCATGTGTAAACTACAGTTTGGGCACACAATGGGGTTCATAAGGAAGGAAGGAAGAGTTATTTGGCTTTTGTAGCACAGATTTTGAGGGAACGGTTTTTAGGTGCCATGTTCTCATTTGTATACCCCCTGAAGTAAATAGTAACATAGTAGATAAGGTTGGAAAAAGACACAGGTCCATCCGAGTCCAACCGTGTTGATCTAGAATAAGGAAAAAACCATGTGAGGCTGACACCAATTGTTTCATACAGGAGGAAAAATGTCTTCCTTACTCCAAATATGGCAATCAGAATAATCCCTGGATCAACATTCTTTCAAAAAAGGCATCTTAGCCTCTCGTATTAAATGAATTCACTATCACAGCCTCCTGTTGCAGTGATTTCCACTGTAAAGAATCTGTGTGTTTATGACGATAAAACTTTCTTTTCTCTAGACGTAGAGAATTTCCCCTTGTCATTATTACAGGCCCAGGTGTAAAAAGATTACAGGCCTATGTATAAATAAAAATGGGTTGTATTTTTTGAGACCACCATTTTGGGATACATAAAAAGTGCTGAAAAAGATTTATGATTTATTATTTGAGGTAGGCTGGAAAAACCCCCCAGTAATTTCACCATTGTTTTTTTGGTTTCTTTTTTTTTATGGTGTGCACTACGCAGTATAAATGACATGTCAACTCTATTCTATGGGTTGGTATGTTTACTGCATTATCAAATTTATACAGTTTTTCATCCTTAAAGGGGTTTTACCCTGAAGGCATTTCATGCTTGGTTTGTCATGCTTCAGCTTTCAGTGTGTTCAAAAGAGGGCGTGTATGATTTGTTTGAACTGCATATCATGTGAACCAAAAGGCTTTAAACATTGCCATGCCTTTCCCTACAGTGTGCTCTCTCTATTCAAAGGTATGTTTATGTAAAGAGCTGTGAGTAGCTACAATGCAGCTGAATGGTTACCACTTCTGCCTTTCAGCAGATTTGTTTTTCAATGTACATACCCGATTCAGGTCACTTTTTACTTTCTATTTATTTGCACTATTTGACTAATTACTAAGAAATACAGAGGACTGGATTAAAATGACAGCAGTTGGTGTTGAACACTCAACTCAGCTGTGTCTACTAAGCAAGGAAGAGACTGACAGTAGCTGCTTGAGAGGAGAGGTGATGTCTGAGCATGTGCAGCCAGGACTGAGGAGCTCTTGTGACTAGTCTTATCCCTTAGAAACGAGCTGTACGCTATGGATCACTAAGGTAGCAGCTAAAATAAAGAATGGTACAGAATTTTTAGCAATGTTGAATGGTTAATTTGTAAGCTTCCAATGTCAAATTTACTTCTTGATAAAAACTCTTTATTTTTAACACAATACAAACACTTGAAAAAAAAACCTCATGTTTTTACATTGCCATATTCAGAGAGACATAACTTTTTTTTATTTTTCCCCATCAATGGAGCTGTGTAAGAGCTTGTTTTTTGTGGGATGAGTGGATATTTCATTGGTATCAGTTTGAGATACATATCTTTCTGATAACTTGTTATTTCAGATTTTGAGAGGCATGGTGAACAAAATACAACAATTATTGGCACTACAAATGATGTCTTAACTACGTGCAGTGTGATTAACAAGTAATGCAATCCTGGCATTTTTTTTTTTTTTAGTGTTTGTGCTGCGGGTTACATAACATGACAGTGTTGCAATCCAGGTTGTTACACACATGGCAATAAGAAATATGTCTACTGTTTTAACTTTTATTCCAGTGATAAGATCTGTAATGGTAAAGGTTGGGGTGTGTTCTTTAGGGTATGTTCACATGGTTTACTGGGGCATTTGGGTACTCCCAAAGCACAGCGGGGCTGGCACCCGGCTGGCCCATTGACACGCACTGTCAGTGACGCATAAGCGCCGCGAACAATTCACATGTCACTTCTCTCCCCTGGCGTACGATACGATCGTATTGTACGCCCGGGGAGATGACGTCTAACTCATAGCTCTCTATGAGAGCTATGAATTACCATAATTGCTCCGCGCATTTCGTCGTGTATAAAGCGCAATATGTGGCGAAATGTGCGCGCAATTAAAAATAAGCGTAATTATTTATTTTTCTCTTATTTATCCCACTATGGAACTAGACTCAGTGACCACTTGACTGCTGGTGTAATTCATTGCACTATATGACTGTGTCAAGTCGGTAATTTAAGGAAAAAAACATCAAAAGTCTGTTTCATCATTATATTCTTATTAAGCTCATCAGATAGTTTGTTAAACTGCTTTTACTACTATACATCCTTATCGAACTATCAGATATCTCTCACACAGCTTTCCTTGAGACAGATGCATTGTCTGCTAGAACCAAGAAAGTCAAGGACTTCCTCCTCCCCCCAGATGATACAGAGCGTTTGGGAATGTGTCATATCAGCTAATGCTTCATACGTACATGCAAATTATAACTTGTCTCTTAGCAACCACCAATTAACCAATCATGTAGTGATAAAATAGTCATGTGATTAAAAAGTTCTATTGGAATGTAATTTACGGTGATTAAACTTCAGATTTCATGTCCCAGCCAAGCGTATGGGTCATACTTCTCGAGCTCCGGCTGCCGGCAGCAATAATAATAATATAATTCGGAGGAGGTATTTAATTGGATAAGGAGTGGAACAAAGAGAATTTCCACACCTGATTAAATCATCTTGACAACTGTACTACAATGTATTATATAACTGTCATTCAACTTATGTCATGTCAACTTATGACTGTGGCATATAGGGAGTTAAATGTTCAGGATTGCCATTAAAGAAAACCTGTCACATAGTTTATGCCCCCCTTGATGTGGACAGAACAAGGTAGTGTCAGACATGCTGTTTCCAGCACTGTGTCCCGTATTCTGTAAGATGCTGTAGTTTTCGAGTATTTAATGCTCAAATCTGCAGTTTTCAGCCAGAAGAGTCATTTGAAGTCATTTTTTTTCAAACCCCACCCACCTGAGGCTAGCCCTGCCCACCTCAACTGATAAACCTATTACTTTGAATAGGCAGAAACATGAATAACTGCCAGATGGGCGGGGGCTATCCTTTTGTGGGCGGGGCTAAAACATGCTCATGAATAAGATTTGAGGAGTAAATGCTCTAAAACTACAGCATGTTACAGAATAAGGGACACAGCGCTGGAAACAGCAGGTCTGTCACTAGCTTGTGCTGTCCTCAGCCAGGGGGGCATAATCTATGTGACAGGTTCTCTTTAACTTTGAACTCAGCCATTGCAATGGGATATGGCTGTGTGTTATGAGTGGCTCCTACTGCGATTGACACAGTCTCAGCTCCTGATCCTGTGCCATCTGTATGAAGTAACTGTACATCAGATTGCTGCAAATGCAAATCCTAGCAAAATGCCATCAATGTATGAGATGATTCAACCTCTAACAATTTAACCCAGAATAAGATGAAAGAAGAGTAAGTCAGGTGGTGAAATCAACCGAAAATACTTTTAAATGTGTAAATCCAGTTTAATTCTGAGAAAATCCTGGTGTAAAGAAAAAAAGTGACTGCATGCAGAACCCATACCTTTATCTGATGTGCTTTGTTTCTCCTTTTTAGTCTTGTATTTGCTGACAATTTTGTGAAACAGATTTTTCTTCTGTGACTGTAGAGCACTTGCTATAAAATATAAACACACATTATAGTTATTTTCCCTATATGCTCTAATACTGAAAAATGCTAGAAATACTAAAATTTTTTAAATATTTCTCTTTAAATTTAAAGCAAACATTTTTTTAGACACGACTCTTGTCCACAAACTGTGGATTAACGCTAGAATTTACATACATGTGTAAATCCAGACCGTATCTACTGCAATTCCCCTGGCAGTACTTGGACGTGGTTTTAACTTATTCAGATGCACTGGAAAAAAATATTTGTGCAGAATAATGACCATTATATTTACTATTTTGCCATAGACAAACTTAAACTCTATCAGTTCTCTATCTATTAAACACTAAAACGTAACTTTTATTATATCTAACTCTTAACCTCTATACACACTATTTAAAAACCTGATCTCTAACCTCATCATTTAACCCCTTTTGCTTCTGAAAGAGGGAATAACTCCCTTCTATCATCAAGTCTGGTGGAACCTCACCTATTAACAGGAGAGCCTTATATCTATAGCAAAGTACTAGCTTCAGTAAGGGATCCCAAGCCAACTACTTGGGCAGTCGTCCCTAATCTCATAGACACAGAACAAATAAGGCCCCCTTGTGACACCGTCTGCAGCAGGTGACACTTGTAGACAGAGGTGAGAGATCACAATGTAAAACGTCCTGCCTGACCTCGCCGACATGTTTCGCCAGCTAACCTGGCTTTATCAAGGCTTAGAGGTCCGATCACATGTGGTCTGAGCTCACTTCCTTTTATATCATGTTAGGTAAACACCCCGTTCAGGTGCTCACCAATTAGCCATCAGAGAATCCACATAAAGCCCACTCCCCCTTCCGCGCGCGCACACTCATAACACGTCCTGCTAGATATAATAAAAGTTACGTTTTAGGGTTTAATAGATAGAGAACTGATAGAGTTTAAGTTTGCCTATGGCAAAATAGTAAATATAGTGATCAAAAGTCACTCTTTGTTCTCTTGCGAGATTCCCAATTTTTTGGAGATTATGTGAATAATGACCATGACACAGATTTTATAATCTGCAGCATGTCCACTATTCCCACAATACACTTTAATAGAGTTTATCCATAGGTAAACTCATGGTAAAAATTAAGAGTGAGCAGAGCCCAAAGACAGATGTCTTGACCTGCGGTAAATGACTTCTCTGCTTATATTGCATTTTGTTATTTTTAAGAATTCTAGGACCCTTTGAAGGTCCATGTCTTTTGTGTATAAAATGTCTGTGAATTTCCAATTTCTTGTATAACATCCTGTCTGAAGAAGGGAGCTAGTTCTCTCGAAAGCTCACCATCAAATATACTCAGTTAGCCTGAAAAAGGTATCGCCTGATTTCTTCACTATTCTACTGTTTTACAATAACATAAAGCTGCATTCAGCTTCCTTTAAATGTGAATAAAAATTTGTCATGATCAAGGTCGACTTAAGACACCTAAATTCATGTTCAAAGTCAGACAGATCATCAATATTTAAGGCGACATGTCCCAATACGCAAATGCCAGTTTTTTTGGACTATTTTGCGGCAAAAACATTTTTGACGCCGTATTCTCAATGTACATGAACTGTCGTACACCAAAACCAGGCGCATTATAAGCCAGGCACAACAAATTTTAATGCACCTAAAAATGATACAATGTGCACCTCCATAATGCAATGCACCTATTGAGGTGCATTACATACACTAGTAATGATATGTTATGCACCTCCGTTTCGCAATGTGCCTCGATAGGGGCATTACCTACATTACCAATGATACGCTCTGTGCCGCAATTTGCACAATGCGCCTTTATAGGCGCATTAAATTTACTATGCAAAGTATACCTGATGCCAGATTTTTGAGAGGTTCAGACTTTCTGGTTTACTTTACACTCATTTAATGTGCCTATAAAATGCCGTGCCGCCGCCACTTTTCGGACATGTCTCCTTTAATGAGAATCTTTCAGCTTTCCTGAAATGTCTGTTTTACTAAATACTGGTGTTCTTGATAAGATAACAAAGCTGGAGCATCTTTATCTTAAAACTCTGCATTATGCCAGTCATCTACTATTTACCATGAACATTTATGGATAAATTAACAACTGGGTATGACCCTGCATAGTCTGGCACTGACACGGCAGCATCAAGGAAAAGCCACCAACTGGTAACACAGAGCTTAATTTATAAATGTCTAAAAGAAATAACATAGGAACAAAATAACAGAGATCTAAGAAAAAAAGCTCCAGAAGAATGATGGGGAAAACAAGTATCCTAAGACCTGTCAAGACATCTGCAAGGTTCTGTTTAAATCACGGTAAATTGATTAACACTGCTATATTTAATAACCAAAATATAGAGGCATTGCCAATGAACGGATGCCAATGGTCCTCCAGAGTGAGAAGCAGAGCTCCAGTGGAGTATGAAAGGCACAGGAACACGACAATAATTTAACTTTCCAAAAAACATTTTTTTAATATTTTCATCAGTTTCTATAAATATAGACAGAAATAAAATCTAAAAAAACATGAAACTCTGGGCACCTTTGTTTGCTTTCGGATCCTCTACTTCTTCATTCTGGGTTTTTTTCTTCTTTCTTTGCAATGAAGCATTTTTACGATCAAATGTAACTGGACTATACTGCGGAAGACTATTGAATTTCTTCTCAAATTCTTCTTCCAACTTTGCCAAACTGCAAAACAAAGAGATTGACCCTTAAAATGAAGAATTTAATTACTAGCCGGTAATCAATTAGTTAGATGTTATTGATGAATTCTAGCTAATTGTTGCTTAACTTATTCTACTCAAAGTATAAGTTAACATTCACACTAAGACATACATGTCATAACTTTTCAATGATCTTTAGAAGAAAGGGTCCCCCAATGGATTGTGGTATCTCCCATTACAATCTTACTGCCCCAAACATAGTATGGTGGTCCAGATACTTTATATAGGGTCCATCTCTTCTAGGACCCGCTTCTGTCTCCAAAATAGGTTCCCACGCAGCAGCGCTCTCCATTTCCATTGATATTCTTTGGGTATGCAATCAATGTGTGAGATGGATATAACCCTTCAGGCTTTTATTCCCCTTATTTTATCAAATACACCATTTAATATGGCAGCCTGAGAAGAGCCTTAAGCAGACTTGTTGAGTTATAGTGCTAAGGAATTACCGACTTCAAGGCCTTTCCTGATCAAAAATACTTTCCTACATATCGGTCTACCTGAGATTAGTCAATGCTTTAAAGCAAAATCACCTTAACTGAGGCAGCCCATTTTATAAATTCCAATCAAAAAGGATACAAACCCAACATTTCCTTCCTCCTTTGTTTTTGTCTTCTTAAGCTTCTTATTTCCATTTTGACTAAAAGTCCAGGAGTCATCATTCCAACTGCCTTCATGATCAGATGAGCCACCTTTCCCTAAGTTTCTTTTCCCTAAAAGATAATAAAACATCAGCGGTAAAACCAATAAAACAATTTACATTAATGATATCAGATCAATGGAGTATGATGTGGCTGAACTACATAAGAAGGCCTCACCAAGGTGCAATTCATGTTTGGGATGAATTTGGGTAATAAAAAAAAAAATTGGTTGTAATGGTGTAGATAAACTATAACCTATTGCCCTTGAGGCAAAATCCCCTAGTGTGTTTTTTTCAAAATTGTAATGGGCAAACTGTAGATTAGGGGGTCATATGTTCTACAAACTTTTTTCTGTATATTAATTGGATTTGTATCTCTACACCACTACAAAAAATCTATATACACTGACTGCAACAATGTAGTCGAGGCTTATTTTTATCTTTCTTAGTAACTACTCTGCAGCTTTACTTGTACAGGTGGATGCTGTAGGGAAGTGCATTTTTTAATATAGCTATAACAAGCTTGTCCTAAAACTACAAGAAACTTCGGAAAACCTGTATATTTGTTTAAATTTTCAATGATTGTTTTTGTAATTGAGAAATCACTTTTTTGGAAAAAGGGGATTAGATAATCAGAATATGGCTATAAAGGATATACAAGACCATAAGAGTGATCCACATGCATGGTTTTTTGTTGGGTTTTTCAGATGGGTTGCGGATTTAGTATATGCCATGTGGACACCCTAACAATACTTATGCGGGATGTGACATTTAAACCATGCCCAATTGATACTATTAGGCATGAAAACAAAACCGCCAACCCTATGCTACTACCATTTTAATCGGGATTTAGGGTTTTTTATAGGCGATTGCAGGCTTTTATAGCGGGCGTACTATGCACGCTGCTAAAACCCCTCAATACCCTGTTTTTCAAAGTACGCGTTTACTGAATTAAGAAGGCGGGGTAATCAAAGCTTTCAATGAGAGCTAAGAATTATTGTATTTGGGGCTATTCAGGCTATTGCGTACAATTACGCCCCACAAAATGCCGGTGAAAAACCCCTTAATCTAAAACCAATTTTACCAAGATAAAATGCAGCAAAACCTCGTTTTCCTAACCCAAGCAACATTATTCCAGTCTTCGACTGGTGAAAAGTTTTTTGAAACCCTTGGTTTTAAAACTTAGACCCTTTTCTAACTAAAAGGGGGGAAAACCTTTGTTGGTTAATCCACATATTGGGGTTTTCATGCTATAGACAATTATGGGAAGTCAGAAAAATATGTCATTTTTATCTGATCATTAAAATTAGACCACTCAAACCCACACTGACCAATTCCTAGATTGAAGAGGCCACTGTTGCCCCAACAGAGTTTTTTGCATACATAGCTACTCCCAACCTGATGCGGTTTGGGAACTGCAACAAACTATAAATCACTTAAAGGAGTTGTCTCATTACGACTTTCAGCCTGTCAGTTCCTGGAAGTTGAACTAGGGGGTGCTCTTTTTCTGTCTCTTCTCTCCCTCTCCCCCCCCCATCGCACAAGGCGCTACATAACTTCTTACAGGGGGGGGGGGGGGTTTGCTCTCAGAGCACCCGGTGGCCTGCCTAGGTCTTGCGGAGAGGGCTGATCTATGATTGAGGAGGAAGGTGAAGTGGGTGCTAAAACAAACAGAGAGGTGCAATGTTTCCCATACCCCGCTTAGCTTTCAAGCTCCCATCTCCACAACAACAAGGGGGAATGTTACTAACTCAGGATTCTCACTAATACTGGAGAACAAAATATCACATGCCCCCTGCCCCGTATAGTTTAGTATAGTCCCCCAGTTCCAAAGACACATCATATTTTATAAAGACGGGTCACTGCTGTCACACTATGTGTAGGAGCAGGAGGGGGGCAGGCACACACAGGGGTTAAACCAGGTGCATGGACACAGACGCCCAAATCCTCCTCCCCTCCAGAACTTCTTGCGGGGGGGGCCTCGCTCCACCCGTCTTCAAAGGTATGAGTCATTCAACCTGACAGCCAGTAAGATAAGGTCAACAGGTCGGGGTACTAAAAAATTGAGGAGTGATGTAATACTAACAGGGCAGCTCAAAATCGTGGACATTTTGTAATGAACAAAATATTGCAAAGCTGTTGTTTTTTAAAAATCTTTTAAAAAAACCCAATCATTTTACGAGACAACCCCCTTTTAAATCTTGATTTTTCAATAGCAGACACAAATCTAACTTACTGGGGGGTTCCCACAGTAGGGAAAAAGGTAAAATCCATACAAAATGGCCTTTACTATCCCTTTGAAAAGCCTGTAAAAGATTTCTTGTCTTCTGTTAGCTTAATCCAGTCTGGTCAATCCCCCCCTGACCTTAGCTTAAAGGGATGTATGCTTCGCGTTAGCCCGTTTCGGGGGTCTCACACCCTCATTACAGAAAACGGGGGGTTTTTTTCCCCTCCCCGCTGGGGTTTCTTAAACCCCAAGGGAGACATCCCCCCTTTTCACTGTACCTGCTTCCCATGGTTACTCCCCCACCCCCCTCACAAAAACACCCCTTCTCTCCCCTATGCAGAGTAGTTTAAATTTTTTTTACATACCATAGGCTTGCATTTCTTTTTACAAAATTTAATCCAGTCTTGTAAAACTCCCCCAAGCTGCGCAGAGTGAAAGTCCTATCTTGGCACAGGCACAATTGTCTGTTTTCTGATTATAAAAGCCCTGCGTGTTATTCTGTTTTTTTTGGCTTTTTAGAGTGAAAATGTGCCGGGGCCCTTTCTTTGATGGAGGCAAAAAACAACTCTGTGAATACAGCCGACCGGGGGGCCCAACATATGTAAATAAAAAACCCTTCAGGAGGATCTACCCTCACTGGATATCGTGTAAAAAGAAACAAAGGGATCCTGTGATAATAAGACAGTTTGCAAATGACACCAATTGAAAGTTTTCTTTTTATTCACTGCCCCCTTATTCTGAAGACCATTAATGAAATGATACAACCCTTTTTAAGTATTATCTTTTAAAGCAGTGAAACTTACTGGTTGTTTGTTGCATCATTGTTTGCAATCCCTAAAGACTAATGTGTCAGAAAATCCCCAGAGATCAGCAGTTTCTAAGATACTCAAGGCACTGCATCTGGTACCATCAGTCAATTAAACATCACAATTCTTCTCCACTCTGGACTTTAAAAGAACTAAACCTTTTGACCAAATCTGTATGTTTTTATGCAATGAGGAGTTGTCACATAATTGCCTGATCAGATATTTACATTCAAAAGCATGTATATTAAAAGGGGCTGTCTGCTGAAAAGAAATATTTTCTAAATAATATTTCCCAAAATTATGTACATTTTGTAATGTGCTTTCAATAAATTTTCTGTGGACTTCCTACACTTCTACATAAACAGTTTGTTAACAAAAGGCTCTGTAATACTGTGTCAAACCCAGGAGATCAGGAAACCAAAGGGGTTTGCCTTTTTCAGGGCAGTCGATTAAACGACATCCCTTTAGTCTTTCCTCCCACAGCTTTCAACTTGAGGAACGAGACAGGGCGTGCACTGACAAGGAGTCTGGAAAGGAGGAAGATAGCACAGCAAAGGATCCTGACACTTGTAGTTTTACAATGCAAAAGGAAATGCAAAATACTGTTTGGCTGCAGGAAAAGGGGACTACATACAGTGCCTTGCGAAAGTATTTGGCCCTCTTGAACTTTTCAACCTTTTGCCACATTTCTGCTTCAAACATAAAGATATAATATTTATTTTTTTTGTGAAGAATCAACAAGTGGGACACAATTCTGAAGTGGAACGAAATTTTTTGGATACTTTAAACTTTTGTCAAAAATAAAAAACTGAAAAGTGGGGCGTGCAAGATTATTCGGCCCCTTTACTTTCAGTGCAGCAAACTCACTCCAGAAGTTCAGTGAGGATCTCTGAATGATCCAATGTTGTCCTAAATGACTGATGATGATAACTATAATCCACCTGTGTTTAATCAAGTCTCCGATAAATGCACCTGCTCTTGATATTTCAGGGTTCCCGTTTTAAAGCACAGAGACATCATGAAGACCAAGGAACACACCAGCAGGGCCCCATATACTGTTGTGGGGAAGTTTAAAGCCGGATTTTGGATACAAAAAGATTTCCCAAACTTTAAACATCCCAAGGAGTAGTGTCAAGCGATCATAATTTAAATGGAAGGAGTAAACAGACCACTGCAAATCTACCCAGACCGCCGTCCCTCTAAACTTTCTCTTTAAACAAGGAGAAGACTGATCAGAGATGCAGCCAAGAGCCCATGATCATCTGGATGAACTGCAAGATCACAGCTGAGGTTGGGAGAGTCTGTCCATAGGGGCAACAATCAATTGTTAACGCAACAAGCTCATCACCCTGAACACACCCTCCCCACTGTCACACTGGTGGGGGCAGCATCATGGTTTGCGCCTGCTTTTCTTCAGCAGGGACAGGGAAAATTATTTAAACTGATGGGAAGATGGATGGAGCCAAATACAGGACCATTCTGGAAGAAAATCTGTTGGACTCTGCAAAAGACCTGAGACTGGGACGGAGATTTATCTTTGAACAAGACAATGATCACAAACATAAAGCAAAATCTACAATGGAAGGTTCACAAATAAACGTATCCAGGTGTTAGAATGGTCAAGTCACAGTCCAGACCTGAATCCAATCGAGAATCAGTGGAAAGAGCTGAAAACTGCTGTTCACAAACGCTCTCCATCCAACCTCACTGAGCTCCAGCTGTTTTCCAAGGAAGAATGGGCAAGAATTTCAGTCTCGCAATGTGCAAAACTGATAGAGACATACCCCAAGCGACTTGCAGCTGTAATCGCAGCAAAAGGTGGTGCTACAAATTATTAACTTAAGGGGGCCGAATAATATTGCACGCCCCACTTTTCAGTTTTTTATTTTTTTACAAAAGTTTTAAAATTTCCAATAAATTTCGTCCCACTTCACAACTGTGTCCCACTTGTTGTTGATTCTTCACAAAAAAATAAATTTTTTTATATCTTTATGTTTGAGGCCTGAAATGTGGCAAAAGGTTGAAAAGTTCAAGGGGGCCGAATACTTTCACAAGGCACTGTACAAAATAGATGAACCATAAATTAGCACAGAAAAAATAAATAAAAGAAGCCACAGGCAAGACATATAATTTTGATTCAGAGTTTGAGATGCAGTATTATAGCCTATCTTGCAATCTATCAGTCCATATGTAGGTTAACTAACTCGTACAACTTACCTCGGGCCACCTTTGCTCTTAAAGTAGTCAACATTCCTTCAGAGACCAACGTTTTATAAAGAGCACCTTTGCAGGACCGTTCTGACTTTCTTGATCCACATGCCTCAGACTTTTTATTACTGCCACAGTCATCAGACTTCAGCATTTCTGGTAGAGGAGACTGGAGAACATCCTCTGTAGGAGATAGTGGTTCATCTTTAATGTCTTCCTGCAGGTCAGATTCTGTGGCATGCGTCAAAATGATGGTCTCTGGCTCCATCAACTCTTTGGTGGACTCTGCCTTCTCTTTCTTCTCTTTAGATTTCACTTTTTTCTTTGTTGGCTTGAACTCTGAGAAGTTATGTTTTGGACTAGCAGCAGAACGTACTTTTTTGCAGGGAGAAGATGAAGGTGTTTCAACGCTCCAATCTCCCTTTGCAACGGCTTCTATAGTGTACATGACACTTTCGATGTCCGATTCGGAGGACTGTCTCTTTTTACAGCTCTTCTTTGGAGACTCTTTCTCAGCAGCATCATGGTCGGTTTTGTTTTTCTTCTTTTTCTTTTTAATTTTGTCCCGTTTCAGGAAACCTACAAAGTGTGCATCTACATGTTCAGTGGAAGGCGACCCGTGTGTTTTAATTGTAACATTACTAAGTCCTTCCTCTTTGTAAAGAGTAGAACATTCTTTCTGGTTGTTACATATCAGAACTTCATCAGTCTTTTCAACATTCAATGCTTTCAACTGTGCTGGATTTAAATTGCCTGAAATTTCTATTTTCACTGCTTCTGATGCAACGCACATCTACAAATGAATGGACAAACAGGAGATAAAATGCACTGAAAGAATCTCAAGAGCAACGATGTGAATGTATTCCAAATGTACACGTCGCAGCATTACTAAAACAATTCTAAGTGTGACTACGACATTAAACTGAAGCAGTGTAGAGCTAGTCCATGTGACCTTGCTATCACGTGGACTATTGCCCAGCTTTTTCAGTATGCATTTCCAGAACAAGAAAGAATTATGCCAGTTTTAATTTCATGTTTTTTTTCCAAAACAAGATACTCATAGATACAATGTGTGAGAGGGGCCTTCAATAAGTATGAAAAATTTCCAATGAGGACAAAGCTGCAAACCTTCTAAAGGTAGAATGCGACATTTATTTTGTATAGATTTCATATTCTACTGGTCCTGACTACTCAAGCAGTACGAAAGGAAAAAAGGTCATAAAACACAACTTTAAAAATAGTTGGATAAAAAATTATTTTTTTTTTAAATTCCTGACCATTTACAAATCTTTTAATTGACATCCTCTAATGTGACTTTGTTGACATACAGGAAATTTGATGCATTTCTATGCAAGATTATGGGACTGGCTATGTTGTATAAACTGCTGTGATCAGCATTTAAGAAATATGCTTTACAGTGGCTACATGGGCCATATTAACCTAGTCTTGAGATGACGGACTTCTATGGCAGAGTGGTGGGCATGTTTTGTGATCAGAGCAAAAGTTACTGTGCAGGTAACGGGATGTAAGCTGTGATATCGTCTTTTGCAAATGGTTATGAAAAAAATCTAAGAGTACTAGGGGAAGTTCACACGGCGGATTTGGCCGCGGGTTTCAGTGCGGTTGCCGCGGCCAAAACCTCGTCCACACCTTGCCTCAAACTCGCGTCTCCCGACGCGGTTTATCGCCACGGTTGGGGCGTGGTTTGGGGCATGGTGTGCGGCGAGGTTTTCACCCATACAAATTAATAAGCAGGACTAAACCCGCGGCGAAAAGCACGGCGAAATCCACGCCGACACCGCGCCAAAGATCTCGATGTCAAGAATTGACAGGCGACTTCTCACACATGCGCAGCAAGGCCGCGGCACCAAACCCGCGCCGTGTGAATAGCAACACGGTTTCCCATAGGAAACCATGTAATGAACTGGGGGCGTTTGGGGAGCGATTTGGACGAGGTTGTTTTGTCACGGCAACCGCGCCGAAACCCACAGCCAAATCCGCCGTGTGAACTAAGCCTTATAGTAGTGATTATTGGCTAACTAATAGAAATTACAGGGCTGTGGAGTAGGAGTCGGTGCCCATTTTGGTGGAGTCGGAGTCGTTATAAAATAGACCGACTCCGACTCCCAAAATATATAAATTGGTAAAGTTAGTTCAGTGCAGTGTCAAGAGCAAGAGGAATTGGGTCTCGTCAGTGCTACTGCTCCCATATCTTCAGCCTCATCAGATGAGTTTAATTTTGAAAAGTGAAGTGGATGACACGGAGCAAGCAAAGCATTACCGCAGGGGAAAAGATTCCGTTCTCATAGCAAACAGAATGAACATATTTCAGCAAAATTTTTCCCTTGCTTTCAAAGATGTCAAAGAGTTCAACCGTTCATCAAAATTGACTATGCATGAGGCAATTTCTTTATGCCCTGACATTGTTAGAGATGTTCCCCATGTGGTCACCGCTTTGCCCCCAACACAAGTTAGTGTAGAGAGGCCGTTCTCTAGCCTGGAATAAATAAGATCAGATTGGAGGTCATGTGTGAAGGAGGATTTCTCCACAAATGTTATTCAGGGCGTTTTTGTTGAAAACTGTTTTTTTCCCCACTTACTGCAGCGTTTTGCATGTTTACAATTTTTTTGTTTTTTGTGTTCTAAAGTTGTATCCAATATATTTTACACTGACAAGCAAAAAGGTAACAATGTTTTGAACTTTTTACTTTCAGGCTCCATATCTCACCATCTCCTACAGCTTTGAACGTGAGGCTACTATTATTTTATAGACAATCATCTTGGCTATCTCATACATAACTTTGACTTGCAACTATTTAGCACATGATTAGTTCTGCAGATTTTTGTCATGTAACTGCATTGCTACTATTTTGCTCCTGGTGGTGGGACAATCTTTTTCTTCTTGTATGCTACAAATTACAACCTGTTCTCACATTCTCTAATAGCTCAGTCTATTATTATGTTGATTCTCAAGCGAATGGTCGTTGGTTTGATCAGCCAGGAAGAAGATTTCCTAGGAAAAGACAAACAGCATCATACAGCTAATTGATAGCGGCCTCTCGGCAAAGTAAAATTGCCAAACTGCATCATGTGAGGCCAGGACAGCTGGAAAAATGTGAAATGAAGTCAATCCATCCAAAAACCAAGAGGTGGACGTCCAGGCAAATTATCTGATTCAACAAGTTGGCTCATCACAAGGTCTTACAGTTCTAACGCAACAGACATGGCAGTGGAGGTGGCTCGTAGGCTTCGTAAGAGTGAGATCACAGAAGTTCATGCAAGCACCGGGCAACACGCATTACACAGGTGTGGAATGATGGTTGGAAAAAAGGTGAAGAAGCCTCAACTTCAGTCTCGTTATAAGTAGTGCTGGCTCGCGTTTGCAAAAAAGTACCAAAAGTGGAAGATTGGAAACAGGTGATTTGGAGCAATGAGATGAAAGCCAATAGCCCGGGCTCTGATGTGTGCAAATGGGTTTGGAAGAATCAAGGTAAAAGGGGGCTAACAGATCGAGAAATTGAAGAAACTGCCAGGTTCGGTGGAATAAGCCTGAGGATTTGGGGATGTTTCACAACCAAATATGTTGGATACTTGACCAGGATTGATGGTGACCTCAATGCTGAGCTATATGCGAGTATCCTACAAGATGAGTTACTTCATACACTTGAGTACTAAGGGTGTGAAAAGGACGACATAGTGTTCCAGCAGGACAACAACCTGAAGCAGACGTCGAGGTTGGAGAAAGAATTGCTCAATGTCAATGAAGTAAAGTTTTTACTTTGGCCTCCCAGTTCCCAGACCTTAAACCAATCAAACACTTGTGGGTAGAGTTGAAGAAAAAACTGTTTTCGTACCCAAATCCAGTCTGCACCAACATTGGGAACATGTAGAAGAGACCTAGGATCAGATTTTGGTCAAGACCTGCTTGAATCTGATCCAGAGCCCAGAAGGATTCAGGCAGTGTTGAAAACCAAAAGGTGGATTTCCCAAATACTAACAAAATAATACAAATTAACATTTTTATTTTTAGGAGCAAAAAAAGTAGCAATGCAGTTACATGACAAGAATCTGTAGAACTAAGCAGATGCCAAATACTTGCAAGTCAAATGTATGTATAAGATATTTAAGATGATTGTCTATAAAATGATGGTAGTCTCACATTCAAAGCTGTAGTGGATGGTAAGATATGGAGCCTGAAAGTCAAAAGTTTAATACATTGTTACCATTTTGCTAGTCAGTGGCTGTTCTACCTAAATAGGATGTTACCATTTTGCTACAGTAAAGTTATCAAGGAAATTGAGGAGTTGGAGCTTTGGCTTACCGACTCCACAGCCGTGAAAAAATATATGCATGTAGTTTCAGAGAACAGAGGCATCTTCGTCAGTCAAGATTACAAATGAATAACGAAAAAACAACATTTATAACATCATTAAGATAAGCCAAAGCTATAAAACGGAGGTTAAAAGATGGAAGGGCAATGGTTATCTTGTGTCAATGACTGGAATGTTCGTATAAGTTTGAATTTGTAGATATTTCTCTCTGTCATTCTAAAAAAAATATATAGACTTTGAAATCTGTGTCTTGATTACAGAAGTATTTACACATGGGTTTGTCCCCGATACTTTCTTATCGTGCATCTGTTTGGATTCAGCATGGATAGCAGTTTCTGTTTAGTCTTCCTAGTGAAGATACCTTTAGGGCTCCTCCCCACGGCACAAAGCAAATACCGGTCGGATTATCCGACCAGTAGTAGCTCAGTTGTGGGGCCGTGTACACGGTCGCAGGGGGATTGCTTTTCTCCGCGTTTTTTCTCTCTGGTCCCCCACTGTTAACATTTTTACAACTGTTCAAGTGATGCTGTAGTCAAGCATTGGCCTCAACACACGTCATACATACAGGCAGAAACCAATGAGGTCAGTAAGTGGCTACAACATCACAGGAACCATAAACGGAATGTCATCAGTGTGGGACCAGTGAGGAACAGTGGTGGCTTTACAATTGGAGGTCTTTTTTAAATGTATTTGTTAAGAAAGAGAACTAAAAGGCAATTTGTTAGAAAATCACAGAAAGCCAGTGTGGGTAAATACTTCTCTGGACCAGAACATATGACAGATTGAAGAGTCTAAATGCCGACAGGTCATTTTAATTAGGACAGGGAGAAAAGTCTAGGAATACAAGCTCTTAAGAACAATGCATTCACTGACGTAAGTACACAATCTAACACCTGGATTAATAACCAATCACATGGACACAGCACACACCCCTCTACCACATCAAACTGACTCTAGAGTGTTGCATTTTAGGTCAACATTGCCTTTCTATCTCTATCAAAAAAACCAATTTCATTGCTTTGACAATACAAAGTCTTAGTGCAACATCTCTTATATGTTGTGCTCTTTTCTCAGTCATTCGTTTCTAAACCTGTCTGATAAAGGGGCCTCTGTACTCTAAAAGCTGGCGAATGTAAGTTTTCTCAGTAGTTAATAACTCTATAATACTTTTGTAGATTTTTATATAGATGGCAGTGAGAGGGAATGTTACACAAGAAACAATATAGAAAGCCATAATTTTTTTAATAAGTGTAACCGTATATACTTGAGTATAAGCAGAGTTTTTCAGCACAAAAAACATGCTGAAAAAGCCTTCCTCGGCTTATATTTGAGTCACCGTCGGTGCCCGCGTGCTGCCACAACCCGAGCACTGGCAGGGATGTTTCAGTTATATGCGACTCCTCAGGGAGCGCATACAGCTGAATCTCAAGTCAGCCCATAGCGTCCGGGTGCTGCCAAGGCCCGGGTGACGGTGGAGATCTCTTCAGATGTATGCGACTCCTCTGGGAGCGCATACAGCTGAAGACACTATTGTGGAGCAGAGAGCGAGCGCCCCCTGCTCCGCAATAGGACTCTGAAAGGCCGCAAGCAGACTTGCAGCTTTCCGGAGTATCCGGCACAGGTGGTGCGAGTGTCATCACGCTGCCTGTGCCAGAAGACAGAGCGCATCAGAGCAGCGGGAGAGAGTGGTGAGTATTTGCATTTTATTTTTTTTAAAACATGCATATACCTGCCAATGGGGTACATATACCTGCCTAAGGTGGACATTACACTGCCTATACCTGCCTATGGGGGACATTAAAGTGCCTATACTTGCCTATGGGTAGCATTAAACTGCCTATACGGGACATAAACCTGCCTATGGGGGACATTAAACTACCTATACTTGCCTATGTAATTTTATTGGTATCCATTTTTATTTTCAAAATTTACCAGTAGCCGCTGCATTTTCCACCCTAGGCTTATCTCGAGCTATAATAAGTTTTTCCCAGTTTTTTGTGCAAAAATGGATTGTTTGTAACTTACCGTATAATCCCTTTTCTTATCGTCCAATTCCATATGAGGGGACCACATCACCTTGGGTATAGGGCCGTTGCCCTTCGAGGCGTTGACACTAGTCCCACTAGGCGGACAAACGGGTCGGGCCCTGCCCTGGTGACTAAATACCTCCCGCAGACAGGCCAAGGGCTGATCAGTTGGTACCCAAACCGTGGCTTGAGAGAAAGAGGTACAACACTTGACCCCCTTGAAAACAAGACTATGAGGGTGGGACCTGTGTCCCCAAATGACTAGGACAGAAAAGGATTTTACGGTAGTACAAAATCCATTTTTTTCTCGCGCCAACATTGCATTGGGGGACACAGCACCTGGGAATGTCCCAATACGCTGTCCCCAAAGGGTGGGAAGAAACAACTAAAAGAAAAACAATTCTCATCAGAGATAAGCCCTAATCACTGCTGCCTGAAGTACCAATAACGGCGAGGAGTTGCATCAGCCGAGCAAGGAATGAATCTGATAGAATTTAGAAAGGTATTGACCGAAGCCCATGGTGGCCCGCTTTGCCACAACCTGTAAACGCTGGACCCGGCCTGATGCCGAAACCGCCCAGAAGGCGCCAACCGACCGCGAGTGGACATGAGCATGACTCCAAACCGGAGGTGAACGTCCCCCTTTGAGCAAATAAGCCTTCCAGATCGCAGACCGGACCAGCTGCAATTGTTTGCCTTAGAGTCCGCCAGGCCCAACCCCTGCGCGGGATCGCACGCCCGGCTAACAACAAAGAGTCTGCAACCGATCGTCCTAAAGGACTCTGTGACATAGAAGGTAGATGCGAACAGACCCTGACCACGTCCAAACAATGCAACTGCCGCTCTTGTTGTGAGAGGACAGTGGCAGAACGAGGGCAGAACTAAGTCCTCATTAAATGTGAAACGAAGACACCACCTTAGGGAGAAACGAAGGGACCGGACGCAAGACCACCTTGGTCCCTTTATGCAAAAATCAAAAAAGGAGATTTGCATGATAAATCCGCCAGTTCCGAACATCTCGCGGATGGAATAATGGCCACCAAAATCCACCTTCCAAGGAAATCAAACCGTAGGGAGATCTCCCGTAGACGGCTCAAAAGGTTAAGAACGGCATGGCCTTCAACACAAGAATTCAAGAACCGCACGGTTCCTATAGGTCCTACGAATCGGGTTTGACGCGAATCGTGACCCCCAGCATAAAATTTTAACCCTGCGCGCAGGAGGACTAGGCTTGTGGCTGAAAACAAACTGAAAGGGCAGAAATCTGGACCCTTCAGGGAAGAACAGGCAGAGCCCCGGAGCTCCAGGCCTGACAGCAGGGAACGACAGCACCTTTGGAACCGAAAAAAAACTAAGGGTGTAAACCTGCGGGCCTCAGCCCAGGTTAAAAAAGACTTCAGTACGGTAATAGATCCGGGGCGGACTGCGGCTTGCGTGCCCGAATCATGGTCTGGATACACCGCCTGCGACAGACCCGCGAGGATTTCAGTATCCGCGTCTACAGAACAGCCAACGCCGTCAGACGCTGCAAGTCTGCGGTAAAGGTAGGGTGGCACACAGGACCCTGTGAAGGAGATCTGGATGCAATACGGGAGGGCAAGGAGCGTCTGCCCAGCATGGGCGACGAATCCGCGTACCAGGACTGCGAGGCCATCCGGGGCGATGAGATAGCGGGTACCCTCTCGACTTGAGGCGCTTGAGCACCCGAGGAAAGGAGAGGCCAAGGGAGAAACCAGATAGACTATGGCGAACTGCCTCCATGGCAGGACTAACGCACTCTGCTGCTCAGGGCCAGGGGATCCCTGGATCTGGACAACGTTCGGGCTAGCCTGGGAATCAGAACGGGACGCAAATAGGTCGACTTCTGGGAGTTTCCCCATTTCTCCGCAAGGTGGTGAAAAATTTCCGGAAGAAGCGCCCACTCTCCGGTGTCGATTGTCGTCCTACCTGAGTGGTTCGCCCAACCAGTTTTCTACCCCTGGGAGGAAAACTAACTGGCCCGATAACGCCGGAACCGATTGTTTCTGCCCAGCGAAGAATCCTTGCGGTTTCCTGAAAAACGCCCACTTCTGGTGCCGCCCTGGTGATTTAGAAGCACGTGCTGAGGCCATTGTCCGGACTGAATCCGTAGCTGGGTGTCCCCTGAACCGACGGGTCCAATGAAGGAGTGCCAAGATAAATGGCCCGAGATCCAGAACGATTGATCTGGAGACCGGATTTGCTGAGAGTGGGGGGGGGGCTGCGGGTGCCCCCGAGTCGTCCAGGAGCCGAAACCACCGCGCCCCCACCCTGTTGCGCATCTCCTGGTGATGTAACCAGCCACTGCGGGGCAAGGACGACTTCCCCTACAACGCGGGGAATTAGCCACCAAACCCAGTCCGGCCCCGCACCCGTGAATGGCAGCCAACCATCAAGTCCAGGGTCATGGGGGACCTGTCCCCACCTGGCTAGGATCGCCCGCTGCAGAGGCGAGAGTGAAACTGCGCAAAAGGCCACAGCCTCGAACGCAGCACCATCCCTGCCGAGCACCCCCATGCAAATTGCGAAGTGTTGATATGGGGTACGAATCATTAGCACAGAAACAACTGCCTTGCAATTGCCGAACCTTCTCCGGCGGGAGGAACACTCTACCACCTGGGTGTTGAGTGTCAACTCCCAGGACTCCATCCTCATGAGCTTGGGATCGAGACAGGACTTGTCGACAGTTGACTAACCAGCTAAGCTACCTAGACGTCTAGGGTGACCCGATACTGTCCAGACACCAGCGCGAGAGGGGGGCCTTCACAGAGAGGTTTCGTGCCAGAAATGGGATGATGGTCCACGCCCCTGATGCACAGAATCGCTATCAGGGGTGCCAAGACCTTAGTGAAAACCCTTGGTTGCTTCGCGAGAACCGAACGGCAGAGCTGTGAATTGAAAATGTTCTCCCCTAATGCGAACCGCAGGAACTGCTGTATGAGACCTGGGCAAATAGGATGTGCAGAACGCGACCCTGATGTCTATGGCGGCCAGAAACTCTTAATGGGCACCAGTGAACTGCAATCACTGACCGGCAGTGATTCCCATGGCGAAACCTGGGAACCTGCACGAATCCGGTTGAGTCCTCTTGAGATCCAAAACTGGTCTCAACCGAGCCACATTTTTTTTTGGGACATGAAGAGAATCGAGTAACAAACCCCAGAAAACGCTCGGGTTCGGGGACGGGCACAATCACCCCCTGAAGACAGAGGGTGCGGATTGCTTGAAAAAAAGCCGACGCCCGGACTGGAGAAGCGGGCGGGGAAGAAAGAAAAAAACCGTGTCGGGGGAACCGACCGGAAAAAATTTTGTACCCTGCCGAGACGCCCCTGCGCACCAGGCGTCGTCGCTAGAACCAGCCAGATCTCTTGGAACTGCAGTGACCGCTCCCCCCACCCGAGAGGGATCTCCAGTGGGGGCAGACCCTGCAGACCGATTTGGCGGGAGGGCCCTTGGCGTTCTGCGTGGAACCGGCCAGGAAATGACGCTGGTCTGCTGAGAAACGCTCTGCTCTCGAGGGGCGAGGGGCCTTCCCTGCGGCTGGCTTGTACGTAAAGTTCCAAATGGACTGCACACGGGCGTGCTTCCTAACTGGATGCCGCCGGGCCGGCCGGCTCTGAGGGAGGAGCGTGCTACGACCCCCTGTGGCCTCTGAAATTAAATTCATCCAGCAGTTTTTGCCAAAGAGCTTGGCCCCGCCAGAAAACAGGAAGTGCCAACCAATAACTTCTTGTAGGCTGCATCCGCAGATACCAAGACTCTCAACATAGGGCAACGGCGTACGGCCACTACCTGGCCGATGCCTTTGCCACTAACGAGCTGACTCAAAACGAAGTGTCGCACAGGAACTTCGTGCACCCGAACCAGCTGAGAAGCGAGGCCCAACAACTCCTCATGTGAGAGTGCTCAAGCTGAAGACCCTTGCTGAGCTGCTTAGAGCCCAGACCAATGCAGGCTTTGGCTGACCCATAAGCCGCAAAACGCAGGCGCAAGCGCTGCCCCCGGTGCCGCCTCAAAGGCGGACTTATCAAAAAACCATCAAGACACCTGTCAGTGCCGTCACTAAGGACTGCCGGTCCCGGGACAGTGATGCCGTAGATTTTAGAGCATGATACTGCGGCGTCCACTGATGGTACCCCCGAGCCACTTTGTCTCCCGATTCCTCTGGAAGTGTACAAAGCTCATTAAGGCGTCTGCTAGGGAACACGCGCCTGTCAGATGTTTTCCATTCCTTGGCATCAGCTCCTCAAACTCCCGGTGTGCAGGGAACACCAAACCGCTGCCGGCCTGCTGCGCTTAAAGGAGAACCTCCTCCTGGGAGGCCCGAGACATCATCATCCTTCACATGAAGGGAGTCCTCTGACAGCCCGTATCAGGGCTTGGACCGCTGGCTGCCGTTCCATCATCTCTGTCTGGCTCAGAGCCAGAATCAAGAGGAGTCCCCAATTTAAGGCCGCCGATCCCGCTTGGAGCGTCCATCTCCGACCACTGAACATCAGGAGGAGCTCAGGTGTGAGCGGGGAGGATGCGAGATCTAACCCTCTTTTATGCAAACGCTCCATACGGGCCTTGCGCCGGGCGCTGGACCCTGGGAGGTGCTGGCTGGGCAGCAACGGCATGGCTGCTATGGCTTGTAACCATCACCCTGTGACGGTCCTGGACAGTCACCCACACTAGGAGAGAGCCCTGGCCCATTCCGGGGCCACAGACTCCCTGACAGAGGGGGGTCGACCCCACGTGCGGTCGGCTGAGGGGCAAGCGCAGAGGGCACAAAGGGCACTTGGATGGCCGCAAGAGAACTCTTTGGCAACGTTTGCAAGCGAAGTAAAGTCGCCAACGCTTTAGATGTGCCAGGGCTTTACCCCTTCGTACCTTGGACAGGACCATGGCTGTAGGGGTGCGTGGTCAGGATCGGTGGCCCAGAACAGGCCAATTACCACCCAAGGGCCTGTGTCCTCCTCAGTGGCAGGAGATGCAGAAAAGAAGTCTGGACACGGCGAATGCCCGGAAAAATGGCGTTTGGCTCCGCCCCCATCACAAGCTAAGCGGGCTGCCCTGAAGGTCCTGCCCCATCCTGGGAGGGGCCCGTACCGTTTGGGAACCCAGCCCCCCCGGGGCGGCCCTGGCTTCAGGAAAGGCACGTCCTTGTTTTGGCCTAAGCCTCCGAAGCTGGGGGCTAATTTTTGAACGCCTGGCCGCGGACCCGCACGGTCCGCGGCAACTGTCCGGAACCTGCCACCGGAAGCGCTGCAGAAAGCGGGTAAGGAGTCACCCCGCAGCCATGGGAGGACCATCCCATCCACCAGCAAGCCGATAGAAGCCACCACGCGTGGCACCCGCCATAATGCCGCGGTACCGCACGGGTGTCCAAAAATGGTGGTCAGCAAGCCAAAACCAGCCCCTGAGCTAGCCTAACGCGCAGCAATGGTAAGGCTGTGGAATGTGCCCCCGACTCTGGATCGCCAGCGCGCCGGGGGAAACCGCCGCTGGGGCCCAATGCCTAACCGACCGCTGTCGCAGCGAGCTGGCATAGCCCACTGCCCAGTGCCAACTCCGGTAAGCGGGGGAAATGCGCTCTCCCCCCGGGGAAATACCCCCAATAACCGGTTAACGGGGCAACACACACAGGGGGCTGCAGAAAACGGAATTCCCTGCGGCTACCCAACCGTATAAAAGGAAAAAACCCCTGATCACTACCCCAAAACGGAGGAGGTCGGGGTACTCCCCATCCGTTGTCTTCAAGGCGTCGCGGATCACCCGTTCGGCTACCATAACACACAATGGTGAGTTACCGAATCCGTAAAAGGCCATGGAGGGCGGCAGTGGGGACGGGTGATCGGCGGGAGAGAAGACAGCCAGCTCTCGCACTGCTGGGTTCCTGAGCCCTCAGGGGGGACAGCGTACGGTACACACCTACGCATTGACGGGCCCCCCTGATAGGTAGAACCAAGGCTCGATCACCTTCCCCTCCCAGGTGAAGCCGAGTGCTCCAATCACCTTCACCCCGGTGAGAGCCTCGAACCGGGGGGACCCGGGCGCTCAATAACCATCCTGCAAAGGAAGAAAAACCAACAACTCTGCTCTGTGCAGCGCTGCAGAGCACGCTGCCTCCTCCAGACACTAGGTGAAAACTGATTAAGCCTGGCGTCAGCAGGAGGGATATAGTCCACCAGGGCGGGCCCGACTCGTTTGGTCCACCTAGTGTCCGCCTCCGAAGGCAACGGCCTATACCCAAGGTGCGGTGTCCCCCAATGAATGATTGGCGAGAAAATTAGATGCCTCGGCTTATATTCAGGTCGACTTATACTCGAGTATATACGGCATTTGATTTAAATATAGGTTTCACACAGTTCATGGTTTAGTTTCTGATCCATGTCTTCAGCCAAAGCCAGGAGTGGTTTTAAAGGGAATGAAAAGTATAAAGGCACAAACAACTGCATCAAAAACTGTGTGTTATTTTAGCCTTATACAGATAATATTGGAAATGTCTTCAATGCTGGCAATTACTGATGGTGTGAGGTTGTCAATAAAGCATTTCTAAGACTTAGAACACGTTGTGATCTGCTTATTGCCAAAGGACCGTTCCAACAAGCAGACAACCCCTGTAAGTAAGCTTTGCCTTTTCTACAAATTTTCTTTCTATACATAGATAGCACTAAATAGGTTTTGATTATATAGAATAAATACAAAACGTAAGCCATAGTTATGATTTAGCATTTCTCTCTCTTTGGACCAATATAATGTGAACTAGCTTTAGATCACCAGGTACTTTTGCAGTTGTTACCTCTGCCAGCTGAAATAATGCTGATGTCCCACACTGCTTTGCTGATACAGATGAATCGGAATGTGATGAGCTTGAGGAAATCTACACTCAAAACCAACAAACACATCAGTCACACAATGAAGGAAAAAAAAAAGTAGTGAGGTGTATTAATAATATGACTAACAAAAAGCGATGGAGCAAAACTGACTGACAACCTGACATCTCGTTACTGCTTCTGTTTAGCTGAATCTGGAATAGGAGTTGAGCTGTTCAAGAACAGTAAGATTTTCTATCAGTCTGACAAGATAATACCAATTGTACCAACAGTTCAAGTCTCAGCCATTAAAAAAAACCTGATTATAGTGTTAACCGCCAAGTACTGACCAACATAAGAGTCAGTCTTCAGTCACAAGATATCAGGTATTCTAACAGACATGTTCCTAGTAATATTTCTTGCACACTTACAAGTTGCTGTGTACATTATACAAATGACAGTAACCATTACATGTATCAAGTCATTTACATGAAAACATATAATAAATGTGATATATTACCACCACAGAGGCAGGTTTATTAAAGGGGTTATGCCACGAAGTAAAATTGATGTGGGAAGCTTGCAAACGAAATAACAAAACAATTTTCATTCACCATGTCATTATTATTAAAAATTCTGGACCTTTTTTTGTTTTAGCTGCAACTTTAGTGATCCATTGTTTTACAGCTCATCTCCAGGGAGGATACGACCAGGGCTAAGAGCTTCTCCTGGTCGCACATGCTCAGACATCACCTCTCAGGCAGCTACTGAGTGTTCAATCCCCAGGTGCTGTCATTGTACTCCCGTCCTCTGTACTCCTTATCTAATTAGTCAAACAGTGCAAATAAATAAAAAAGAATCCTCATGAGGTATGTGCATTGGATAAGAGAGAAAAAAAAAAACACAGGTTTGGGTTCAGCAGTATTTGAAACTAGGACCCCTGTGCCTGGAGGCAAAAAACTTACCCATCAGCACTCACAATGCTTTACATAAACGACCTTTCTTTTGACTGAAAAAGAGTAAAGGCCGGGGGGGGATGTCATCCTGCTGGGCTCACATGATATGCAATTCAAACAAATCACACACGGCCCCCTTCTGAGCACACACAGCTGAAGAGCTGGATACAGGAGGTATGAAATGAGATCGTGGCAAAACCCCTTTAATCCTGTCTAATACTTAGACAGTGTGAACTTAGACTATAAGCCAAAGCTGTATAACACATTTGGTGCATCTGTAGGCACTGTTGTCTAATATCATATGACTTATTGCTTGGCCTATGTTACAAAAAAATGTTGACACACTGTGTTGCCCTTTTCATTGAAGCACATCCCTCTGTTGCTAAGCTACAACCCTTGCCGGGCAAAGCAGTAACAGGTCTAAAATACATGATAAATGTTCTTGCATAACACTATGGTAGTTTTTTTTTCTTTTTTACACAAACTGGGCCACAATTCTGTTGTATTTGGAACAGTAAATCTGCCCCAAAATATATTATATACACTCAGAAAAACACATTGATTTTTATTCTCAATCTCCTGCAATGAGTTAAGAAAAAATACATATTAAAAACTACTGTAGAAAATATTATATTACCTCAGCTAAATGGAAAAGTGCTGACTTTCCACAGCGTTTTGTAGGTTCAGGACTGTTAATTTGCAAGGTACTTGAAGAGATCTATGCACAATAACAGGAAGAAAGAATTAAAAAATGATTTTCAACAGGCATGCCATCAATTACAGTGATATATGTAGAGCAACTGTTGTGCATCCTAGAAAGAAGGTCCCGTTGGCGTTTCGGTGGTGGCTTAAGCAGTTTTGATCAAAAATATGAACTAAAAACCTCAAAAATGTTTCATGTATCCTAGATAGCAGAAATGCGGTTTCAAACATTCCTATGTCCCCTTTGATAGTTTCTCTAGTTTATAATGTGCCACTGTTATTGGAATATGTATCCTAGAAAGAAGATGCTGGCTTCCACAAAGTATAACATTTGTTTGCCACATGACACTGCAAATGTAGCTGAATGCCACATACAAAACTACACTGGTTGCTCAACATGTAATATTAATATCTTTTTAGGCATAAAAAGAAAAAACAGATCCATTTCTGACAGAAATAACTGATGAAAATAGAAACAAAAATTTCAGTTTTTAATTTACAGATCGGTTATAAAAACAAAAGATTGCACTTCCATTCATTCAACTCCATTTTTAGATACACTGTACTGTTGAGCTGATCCATCCTTTGAATGAAAAAAAAACAAATGTAGATGTGAGCTATGCCTAAAGTGTTTTCTGATGCAGAAAAATGCATCAGAAAACACAGGTAGTCCCCGGGTTACAAACAGGATAGGGACTGTAGGTTTGTTCTTAAGTTGAATATGTATGTAAGTCAGAATGGGTATATTTATTAAATGTAACTCCAGCACAAAAGGTTTTTTGTTTTAGTTTTGAATAGTGCATGGAAGGGTTTTTACATTTGCTTTGATGTTTGTGCCCCTGTTAAGATTTTCCCTCATTTTCACCTCACGTGCTGCTGTGGCATGCTGGAACTTCTTGTTCCACAGCTACATCTACTGTGGAACATAGAACTACAAGTGCCAGCATGACCCATAAGTTCCTCAC